>NDXZ01016557.1:0-13249 GCA_003055125.1 Paykullia maculata
AGTACAGGATTCCTATTCCCCAAAATGGTTTATATTTGAGTCATAGCGTGGTCAGTACGATGGTACGTACTGACGTTGCTAAGACCAATCTGTGTTGCTTGGGTTGCTTTACATCATACTTGAAATTTTATCCAAATTGTTGAAAAAATTTGTTATTTGACACATTTTCCCTTTTTCAAGGATGTTGTTATGCTCCCTTACAAATAGAAACTTAAATAATTCATTACCACCCTCACTTACAAAAAGGGATTTTGTGAAGTCATTACTTTAATGTCATTAGGTAACGACTTACTATCAACAAATAAAGCAGCCCTTTAGATTATAAATCAGGAATTATATGAGTCAATATTTTAAAAATATTATATAACTATTTGCTGTTAATTAGTAAAATATCCAATTGATTGTATGGGCTTACAGAACTCATTATCAATAATGTATTAAATTCGGTTTCCTAAGAACGAAACTGAGGTTTGTTACTTATGCACTTAACGTTTGACAGAAACACTTAGAAAAAACCTTTAGAGTCGGTTTGAAAACCGCCTAACAATTTATAAACATCCGTCGAAAATATAATTACTTATACTCAAAGTATATTTACCCAAATGTGAATCATAATAACTAATTAAAGTGGCTCCTAACAATTTTTTCAGCCAAAGTGTATGCAGCATTTTTTTTAGATATCTCATGACTAAGTTATTACGTTTCACAATATAAACTTGTTATTAGAAAACTACTTCTCAGTAATACAGAAGGTATTTAATACTTATTGCAAAGTATGTTGTTGAGTAAGAGCAAGCCATTACCCAGTTTTTCCTGGGCAATAATTATATCTCATTGAAATCTAAACGGATGAAATAGTGAAAAAAGTGGGAGAAATTTGGTTAAATTGTGAATATTTCTCTGTTATAGGTAAATACTTTCATAGTTCTTAAGAATTTAATTATATTTAATAAAATAACCAGATGTATTCAATTAAGACTTTTTATATTCCGTTGTCAGTGATAGCAGTATAAGGGATTGTTTGGCATTTTTATTACTCGTACCTTACAAATATGCTTTATTTAATACCTTAAGTATAGATTTTTTATTGTTTTCGTTAAGTTAAGACACAAGTTCAATTGACTTGTCTATGTCATTTTAAGGCAATAGATTTTTTTTTTTTTTGTAGTAAAAGGAAATGATTTCAAATAAAATATGTAAGTATGTATGTGGATACATATATGTATGTATAAAAAACGCAAAGTATTCATTTATAAGAATTGCAAGTTGTTACGATATTGTTTAGATTTGTATTTTTTAGTTAAAAAAGGCATCGTCATGGAGCCAGTATTAGTCACACGAAGTCACAACTAGAATTTGACGTGGTAGTAAAAACTATTAGGGACAGAAATGTAGCCCTTACAGAGCCATGAACAAGCCGTATGCAAAATGTTATGAGCGGACTAAAAATGGCGACACAGTGAACAAAATACTAAAACGGCGGTATTTGTAGGCGGTGCAAAAAAATTAAAAAAAAAATTTTGGAATTGTTTTTACATTATCTTTAATCCTAGGGGCTGACTGGCCCCATTTTTTTTTTGAACCACTCTCTCTAATGCTCAATATAAAATGAAAAATTTTTAAATAAAAAGTGCTAATTTGGCACAGCAGGCAGTAGGGAAATTGTTTAAAATGTTTATAATTTGTATGATAAACAATATTTAGACTCCAATGTTTAAAAATATTTATGTTTATATCTCAATAGGATTAAATTTAGCTTCTTTTTATTTAAACCTTCAGAAAGAGTTTTTTTGTGTAAATATTAACATATTCTCTTTCTTTTTCTAACTATTTTAATAATTTCTTGATTGCTTTATCATATGTCCACATTAAAACTAATATTATTTTAACCTCAAAGTTCTTATCAAAACAAATAAATTGTTACAAAACAAGAAAACACATTTTAAAAATAATGTCTAAATAAAAACTAAAAAACATTTAAACACCCAATTCTCGTTGATATGCAACACCACAGAAAGAATCCCATTAAAAAAAAAATGATTTTAAATATGTATAAATGTATAAATGTATATATGTACGTATTACCCCCACTGTAGTGGGTAGGACAGATAACGTCGGTAATGATGATCTCCTCAAATTAAAAGCTCCTTAATATGCAAAGCACACAACACAACAACACTCTACTAACAAATATGTGCCAAACGCATGAATTTCCTTTGTGGGCAGGGTTTTCAGTTTCTTTTTAGACTTTAATCCCAATTTTTGATCTGTCGTTCCTAAAAATACATTCATATCGCACACCCAGTTCAAAAGTGACACAACTCAAAATTTTCATTTTTCGAGTTTATATGCTTAAACTATGAACAATACACTCGTTTATCTATAAGAAAAATATCAGTGTATTTTTTTGTTGTTAACTGTTGCTAAAAAACAGTTGTGACTTATTTTTAGTTGTGTCAGAAAATATAATGGTAATTGATCCCTACGCTAAGTGCTAAATAGTTTTAATTCGAATTCAATGGCCCAACGTTTTTGTTTTTAACTATTCCTATTTACGCCAAAAGCAGTTTATTTCCATTTTTGAAAAATTAAAAATTTTGAGCTGTGTCACTTTTGAACTGGGTGTGTGATATATAGTATACATATAATATAATATGTATTATTATTTTACCGCATGTGGTTTTGTTTTTTTTTTTTCAAAAAAATCTTATTTTGTTTTATTAAAAATAACGATGGATTTTTTTAAATAAAGGCTTTTTCGGTTTACACAAAATGTTATTTAGATTTATTCATAATTCAAAGGACAATTTTTGTTTACACTATATACCTTTTGGAACACTGAACATTTTTCAATTTCTTTCAAATAGGTCAACGTAGTGTATCTTAAAAATTTGACATAAAGTAGTTAAAGTAATGGATATGCCCAAAATGTTAAGCTTTAACTAAAGTTTACGAATTTAACAAAAGAACGCATTGAAGGAATTTTTTTAACTTTTAAAGAAACTTCAAAAATTAAATCAGGAAGGAGTTTAAAAGGATTTTAAGAAGAAGTAGTTTTCAATAGCAATTATATTTTATCCGCAAAAAATCCTTTAACCCCAAGCGAGTTTTTTATTCCCAATTAAATTCCATTAAGAAATCTCTTAAAAACAACCCAGTTTTTATTTATGCAACAGTGGTGGCGTAACAGCTAAGTAGCTTAGCTTAATATATCCGTGTTTAAAAATTATTTAAAAGTAAACAAACAATCAAAAAAAAAAAACTAAAATAGAAAGAACAAGTCGTAAAATAAATTTTAAGGAAAAGAGTTGGTTGCTGTTTAGAATAAAAAATAGTGTTTTGTGTTGGCGATAAGAATTTAAATTCGCACACGCTTAACAACATTTTGGAATTTGCCTGCATCAACAATTTTTTTTATAATTTTAAACGTTGCTGATAAAGATATGATTAAAGCAGAAGTAACAAAAAAATTAATTAAGTTAATTTGAAAAAAAACTTTTAGGTGCTAGTTTTTAATGAAGATTCTATCTTAAAGGTGAATCAGCGAAAACATTGAAATATAAATCTTTTATTAAAGTATTTAACGTAGGCGAAATCAGAAAACTAAAGTGGCGATATTTTGTGCCTCCTTGCCACATTAACGTATTTTATTCTTTTTTTTTGTTTGTTTTATAAATAAATTAATTAATTACGATATTGGTGTCTATTTCATTTTAAATAAGTAGCCGACTTAGCGGCGACAATTTTACCCAACGGCATTTGTAATCGTGTAGTTGTGTAGCCGCAGTCGTCTATGTGTTTAAGGCTTTAATAAAAAATCAACATCACAATAAATCAAATTATTTGTATGTAAAAAACCTTTTGCTATTTAATGCATTTAAAGTACTTTAATTCTGTTAAATAAAATAATTTTATATTAAATAAAAAAAAATGTTTTAAGTTTTTATTTGTTTTATAATTTTGTTTATGAATCTGTTAGTTGTCACTTATGAAAATAGAAAATATCCGTGTAGCTGTGATAGCGTGTATTTAAGTTTAGATAGATTTTGGTTGGTAGCCATAATCTGAAACCATCATGTTTATGATTATCCGTAACGAAGTTTGTAGTTTGGGCAAACATATAATGATTATTGCAATCATATATATGATCATGATATTGACGTAAAATATAACTACAACCATATTATGATTGTGGCAATCATATAACGATTGGAGTAATCATAGAATTTTAAAATTGCCTGTCATCATATTGCCGTGACCATATTCAACCATGTTTTTTCTCTGCGTGCATAGGGCACCCTTTGGAAATACTTTCAAGAAAATTGGTATTAAAAACTGGCAAGATCCATCAATAACCGGCTATAAGCAACATAAAAAAAACGACTGCCTTTTTTTTACGCAAAAAAATTATTGTTTTGCAGCTTTGAGATAAACTACATTTATTTGAAAAAAATTGGACCATTTGACATAGTGAAGCGCTCTTACTAGTTTGTAATTATTTACATTAAAAAATCTGTAATTTTTAACACCCCTCTTAGCTAGAAAATTCTGTTTTTGAAAAATCCTAGAATTATCATGATTCAACAGTTTTAAAGAAAATGTTAAAAGAAATTTAGTTACGGGTCAGGAATAAAGTCGAGATTCATACTGTATTAAATAACAAAAGTTTAAGAGTAAAAGAAACATATTTGCGCAAAATTTTCATTGCGACTTAACACTTCATTTTTTTAAGCCAAAGTTTTGAAATGTTTTTAAGGGTTTTATATGGGTTGAAGTGATTTCTGAAAGTGGCCCTCAATCAATAAAATTTTAAAGCTTGATTTATGTTGATATAACAATATTTTTTATTTGATGATGTCGATTAATTTGTTCAACGACCGTTTATGAGATTTTCGGAAAAGGACCTTCGCATAATTTGGTACGAAGAATTTTATTTCTAACGAACTTATATGCAGAAACTTTTTTCTTAACACCCATATTTTTCACGGTGTTTTTAAGCGTTTAGGGTAATTTTCAGTAGTTAGTCTTATATGGTACTTAGGACCAATAACAGACTGATCTCTGTGAAATTCGTAAACACATTTATGTTTCTCCATACTGTTATGATTATGCAAGTACTTTTAAGTCAACTGCAAATGACATTTCTGTTGGGGATAGCTGAACTAGTAGTCAGAATATTATTAATTGTGACAAAAAAAAATAGTTTACTTGGACAGATGTTGCTTTTTCGACTCACAAAATCCATGGCGAAAATTATTAAAGGATATATATGGGATAACTGCTTTGAGTTTTAAAATAAATTTAATTATTTCAAAATGACACTTTAATATATTTATTAAAGAATAAAAATGTTTAACACTAAACGTCATTAAAAATTCATTTTACGAAATCTTTAAAGCCCTTGAGACAAATTTCTTCATTTTTGTGTATGTGTGGGTGAGGGTGTATTTTTTTTAAACAAAATTTTCAATTTAAATTTACAGCCCACAAAAAGTTCAAAGTTAAAGTGATTAAAAATGTATTTTCTTTTATATCTTCTTTGATGCTTCTTCTGTGGCCATGGGGGAAAGAAAGAACGAAAAAAAATATTTTTAAATAATAAAAAATATAAATAAGAAATAAAACGACTAACACTTTGTACAGTCAGACCTTAAACTAAGTAAACTACACTAGTACTTACGTACTTAGTGAGCAATAAAAAATAAATTAAGTAATAAATTAAAGAAATAACAAAATTGTTTCCCTTTTATTATGTTGCAATAGGGAACATCAATTTATGTTTGATTCTGTTATTAAAAAAGAAACTCTTTACAAATATTAAGTTAACAAAAAAAAAAAAATAAACTGGGTCCCTTATCAATTAAAAAGCATATCCTATATATTGGATATTTACTTTTAGACTTTATAAAAATAAGCATAAATCACAAATACCTTTCCAACACAGGTGGTGTAGGGCAAAAACATACTTAAGTTGAAATAATTTTGAGATACTCCAACTTAAACTAATTCTATTCATTAATAGCGCTAGGACTTTATATTAATAATGATTATAATAATATTTCTTTATAAATAAAACCCTAAACTGAAATTACACAGACCAACAAATTTTTAACTTCGAGTTAACTCTTGTAAACGTTGAAGCTTCGCGTTCAAATTCGCGAAAAATAAAGACGAAATGTAGCGAAAAATCGAAAAATTTTATAAAGAAAGCTGGATTCGCGATGTTATATCGTCTTAAATATAGAGACAAACAAAGTTAATGTTTAGTAATCTCGAAAACCTTATGTGATGGAGAAATTCTGATATCAGATTCGGACTTAGCATAACCTAAACCACAGCTCCCGGGGTTTCGATTTTTTTTTTAAATTTTGTTGTCCTGTCTTATTTTTATATTTAAGAGTTTTAAGTTAAGAAAAACTTGAAATAGACTGTATCTGTTAAGATGCAAAAAAATTCGTGCAGAGTTTAATGGGAAGCATAAAGAGACATGACCAAAAAATAATAAAAAAAACAATTTGTAACATTTAAAAACGTTATTTTAATACCCCTTTATTTCTTATATTAAACTATAAATTCTATTTTTTTAAATCTTAAGCAAATAAAATATTTCATTTACCATTAAATGTTTTTAAGTATTAATCGAAAAGTAACTGTTTTTGTATCTGTAAATGTAAGTATGTATGTACGTGCCGTGCAACTGCCACTACTTTGTATAAGTCAGTCAGTTTGAAAATGTTTTCAGATTTTTGCTCTGTAGCCGCATTAAAAGATGTTGAGTGGTTTGCTACCGTTTATTTGTTGGCCCAAGTTTAAAATAGATTTGAAATGTTTTAAACTTAATGAGGTTTCTGTTAAAATGTGTTCGTTCGTTCATGGTTTTTAAAGTCAGTAACCTTTTGTACTGTTTTTTTTTCTTATATATTTTGTTACTATTTCTTAGCCAATAAATTTTTTGTTTTCGGCCTTTTAAGTTGAATAATATGATTATTTGCTTCATTGTTTCAAAAGTTCATGGTCATTACTTTCAATTTGTTAGACAAATGAGAATGACTTGCACAAAACGCATGCACGAGGCCATAAATATTTTTGGTTTTATGTTTTATATGTAAAACATTTAACGTCTCAACATCTGAGTGGCAGAAAATAATTTAAAAAACGCTTAATGAGCGTTAATGTACAATAAACATTAACAAAAATAAAAAAAAAGAACTTGAAGTAGAACAATTAAAAAAACAATAACTTTTTTGATTTCTATTTAAATATAAAAACTATATGTATGTATGTACATATGTATATTAGAGTGGTTCGTCTTCCATACAAAAAAAAAATTGTGCCAGTCACCCCCTAGGATTAAAGATAATGTAAAAACAATTCAAAAAATATTTTTTTTCCACGTCTACAAATACCGTCCTTTTAGTATTTTGTTCACTGTGTCCCTATTTTTAGTCCGATCATAACATTTTGCATACCGCTGTTCATGGCTCTGTAAGGGCTACATTTATGTCCTTAATAGTTTTTTACTACCACGTCATATTATAGTTGTGACTTTTAAAGAGTCGTTTAAAAAATATTTAGTATTAGGGGGTGTACGAACCGACTTTTTAAAAGTCACAACTATAATATGACGTGGTAGTAAAAAACTATTAGGGACAGAAATGTAGCCCTTACAGAGCCATGAACAGCGGTATGCAAAATGTTATGATCGGACTAAAAAAAACGACACAGTGAACAAAATACTAAAAGGACGGTATTTGTAGGCGTGGCAAAAAAATAAAAAAAATATTTTTGGAATTATTTTTACATTATCTTTAATTTTAGGGGGTGACTGGCACAATTTTTTTTCGAACCACTCTAATGTATATCTATTAAGGAAATGAATAATATTTATACTCAAGGGCTATAAAACATCCTTGACAAATAAAAATATATTTACTCTAGTATCGTCTATTACTAACTTGAGATAATTAATCTGTTAACATTTGGTATTTATTAGGTAATTTATTGTTAGATTTACTACTAAAAGATTTCTACATCCAGTCAACTTAATAAAATTTTTGATAATAGGTTTGTTTAATATAAACCTAAAAACTTTAACAAAAAGTCACTAATTTACTTATCAATTTACTCGTAGCGTAATTGAATTCGAAATATTAGCGGTGAGTTTTTAGTTTTGATTAAGTTTTCGGCTGGCAGCGATCGTCGATTGCCATCGACACCTGATGTTCAGCTAAGGTTACACATGTAATTGCGCAATCTACATACCTGGCAAACAACTCATATCAAATGATTTTTTTTTTTTTTAACAATTTATTACTTTTTTTCAATAAAGCTTACAGTAACAGACTAAAAATATGGTTTTTGGTTATAGCTTTTTTCTGACCAATGAACTTAAAATTGGTATTTTTTTTTTTTAAATGCAAAAAATTATACATTTCTCTTGAGAAAAGAAACTATGAGTACCATTAAAGTTTTATCATTTATCTCAATCCACACACTTGAAAATGACCTTCGGGGTCAACGTGTTTTAAAACCTAAACAAACGATTAATACATTTCAAACCTTTGCTAACGCATAATTTTATTCGTTTTTATACCAAAGTTTTTAAAAAACTTTATCATTAAGTCACAAACTTAATCAAGGTTTTTCTGTTTATTTTCAAAACTCAATGTCATGGTTTTTGTAATGCAATCAAGACAAGACAAGACAAGACAAGACAAGACAATTTATTTGTTTTACAACTTATAAATTTCAATATTTTTTTCACATCAATAAAAAAAAAATTCTTTGTCCTTAAACTTAAATCACCCACACACAAAGAGTATTTATTTATTTGTATCTGGGCGAAATATTTATTTTTAAAGGGCACACACATCATCAGGATTGACTGTTATACACTTGAAAAAATTTATATCGATTTTGTATAGGTTTTAAAACGCTTAAATATATGAATTCGACAAGAACTGTGTCGGCCAAAATGTAGTTACACTTAAACGAATTTGGTGGAACTATTACCGAAAGACCAACAATTTTATGTTATTACAAAAACTGTAAGATTTTGCTTAAAATATTTAGACTGACACTGTTTTAACTTACATCATATCTTACAAACACACACACACACGCACGCACACATGCACGCAAAGAAAAAACATGGATGAAACATGATCACGACAACCATAGTATTTTCTATACGAAAAATTTTTATACCGCAAACAAATTATAGTAAACGATAACCAAGTATTTGGTTTATATATTATCATTAAATGGTTACCACTATTAAAAGCTTTGACATGATTATCCACAAAAATAATGTGTTTAAAAAAACTGTTGTTACAAACAAATCATGATTTGTTCGCAAAAATAACATTATATTTAAAGTTATAAATAATCATAAAATGGTATGTGCAACAACAGTGTAGTTGCAAGGCAATCAAATTATGATTAACTTTAACAATTGTTTGTTTTCAGTTGTTGTTCTTCTTCTAAAAGCTTTCAATTTAGTGAAAAATTTTTATATGAAATGTCATGAGTGTAAAAAAATAATAATTGGCATTAAAAAATATAAATAGATAAAGTGAAAGAAAACATTACAATTAAAGAGGTAAGTAGTAAAGTCAATACGAAAAGTGATAAAAGTGGCTAAAAATTACATTTAAAAAAATATTAAAGTAAATAAAAATTATGGAAAAAAATATACTTTTTGCCTGCTTATATTTTTACAGGTGACGCAAATGATGTGACAGCAACATCGGAATCCAACTGGACACAACAAAATGTATTTGCCATAGAAGACCCGGTAGTTTAAGCAATATGCTTCGGCGATTTGTTAAATATTGTAGTAATAAATTTGTAACCGTTTTAAAAAATATCATAAATATTATAATGATTTGGTGGAGTCATATTATGATCATATTGGACTATACTATGGTTGGGTGCAATCATATTATGGTTATACGAAATAAATTTAGAGTTTGTGGGATCATATTATGATTAGGTGGAGTCATATTATGATCATATTGGGTTATACTATGGTTGGGTGGAATCATATTATAGTTGGGTGAAATCATATTATGGTTATACGAAATAAATTTATAGTTTGTGGGATCATATTATGATTAGATGGAGTCATATTATGATTACATGGGGCTATACTATGGTTGGTTGGAATCATATTCTGATCATGGAAAATAACAGTTATGATAATATATGGTCATACTATGGTTATAGAGAAGCATTTGAATTAAACTTGTTATAATTTAAACTGATCATTTCATAGTTTAGCTACAATCATATAATCCAATCATAGTATGATGCCCTTCGATTATGATCACCACAACCATGTTTTTTCTTTACGTGTACCCATAACAATATAAGAAGATTTAATAAAATCAGTTTCTGATAAAAAAAAAATCCAGCAGAATGTAAATAAATATCAACTTAAATTCACTCGTGTAAAATGTGATACATGCATATGTATGTATGTATATGTAAATATGCCCTTGAAACCCTTTTTTTCGTCATCATCTCCTTCATTACTCATATACATATATATGTACATATGTACATACAAACATATATGTACATATGTATGCATGTAACTACTTAAGATGCATATGAAGCATGCAACCTTGAATGTTCGAATTATTTTTTAGTTGTAGTTGCGGCTGTTTTTTCACTTTTTTTGTCTTAAAACTTGTTATCAATTCCTGACACTTTTTTTTTTGGTTTTCTTGTTCCTCTTTGTTGTCGTTGTTGTTGTAAGTAAATACTTGAAAAAAAGTATTCTCAAGATTCGAGTGCATTTACTCACACTTAACAAATTTTTTTACAAACAAGCGATTGTTCACTTAAAATCGGGAGGCAAATTATCACATTCGATAGCGATCGAAATTTTGTTTGAACGTGCGAGTTTTCTTTGCATTTGGTATAGGACTTCCTATTAGAATTTTTTAATTTCGATCGTAGATTGCCTTTTGTTCACACTATAAAAACTTTTGTTCTAAAAACCATTGGCAGCACTCTAATTTCTTAACATTTTGAAGTTTCTAACTTTTACACTCTATAGGAGAATTTGAAATTTATCTGTTTAAATGTATAACTTTTATTAAGCATTTTTTTAAAAGAGTATTGTTTTTCAAGTTCGCATAAAAAAAAATTTAACATTAAGTAATTGAGAGTCCCTTTACATTTACATCAGTCTATTAAAGTTGCTTAGTTGCATATAAAATATTTATTATAACAATTGTTGCAACAGATGCTTTCAACTGCAATACGATTCAGTACGATTCAGTATCTTCAATAAGTCGTTGAACACAAACAACAAATTTAAAAAAGAAGTCTTGTCTTAGCTTGAATGTATAAAAACATCCTGTTTGCCTTGTCTTTTAACGTCACTTTTATCAGTCGACTTGTGCAACCAGGTACCTTCTTATGTATGAGCTTATGTATGTGATTCGATGTAAACATTCTGAGAAGGGTTGCCAATAAAACAAACAAAAAAAGGAAAATATATAAAATTTCTTAAATTGCATAGCTTTTGTGTAATGGCAACTATACGAAAGTCGATGACTTGGCCTTAGAAGAATTATAGAAATTTAAATCTTTAAAGAACTTGGTTAAGACTATTAACGCCTTGAATTTAGGTACATGTTATTGGAATAATAAATGTAATTGCTATTTTATTAAATTTTAATTATATTATTAATATAATTGAATCCATTTCTTGACATTTTATTTTCGGCCTTTGAATTTAAATCAGATCTTTGTTTTATTTTTAACATTTTGGGTAATTTTGTAGATTTTGTTGTATGAAATAAAAAGTCCGACAAGACTGATTGATGTTGAGTCACGCAAAGTATTAAAAGAATAAAGCAAAAATGAGAAGCAAGGTTTTTGCGAAGTTGCCTTATGTCGGCAAAAGTCAACTGCATTTTCAATGTCAAAGACCAATAAAAAAAAGTTTGTAGTAAAACACACTAACAAGTTAATAACTGGTTTTTAAGTGTGTTTTGTGGCAATAAAATAATTTGATTTTAATAAGTATGACCTTAAAAAAACTAGGATAACTTTTACACCTGTGTTCCACTTCTAAGTCTGAAAAAGCTGATTACATACGGAATATATTTAACATACATATTTACATGCATAATACATACATATGATTTGTACAAAATTTTCAGCAGCAAAGTTGATACGTGACGTGAGACATATATAAAACATTGCTAGCGGGTATTACATTTATAAAAGTCATATGACAAAGTTTCCATTACAGAGTCTTTTATTCTGATTTGACAAATCAACTGCCATCAGCTGTTTTTGGCAAAATAAAACTGTGTAAGAGCAAAAGTTAAGAGCCATTTGTGAAATAACACCTTTGGCAGATAAACGAAATTGTATTTCGGACGCAAAAGTGATAAGTCATATGTTAATTATATTTCATGTGAAAACAGATTAAGGGCACTTAGTTTGAGCAGGATGTCGACAAAATTGAGTTTAAATTTTATCATACTGTCATTTAATAAATGTTATACTTAATACAATTGTCTTCTTTATTTTGCCATGAACTTATACTTAAATGGAATACAAGTTTAACTTAATAAAAAATGATTTATTTTTTTTTTTAATTGAATATGAATTATTTCTTTCTAATCCAATATCTATTTTAGCAATAAAAGAGTACAATTTCAAGGTTGCCCTTAATAATTTAAATATGTTCCAGTAAATTTTGTGCTGTAATTTATTGATGTAATAAAATGAATTTAAATGAAAAGTGGTTGAAGTATTTGAATGGTGTCACGATGCAAATAGAGCAAAATTTCTTTCTTTTGGAAAATTTTCAAAAAAGTTGAAATATAGAAATTTTGCAAGAAATTCTTTAGTTATTATTTATTTAAAAAAAAAAAATTTTTTTTTTCAATTTTAAAATCTCGTTAAATTGTAATAACAAAAGTAATTTTTTTTGTTATTGTATATATCTGTGGCAATAAATAATAATGGCTTAAGTTGACATAAGTGCTTTTTCATTTTATTCCATATTCTTATTGTCTTCTTCAAGATCTATCACTCAACTAAATTTCAAGTATTAAATGTCATTATTAATAAAACTATACGCGTTTATATTTAAGCTTAAGTCTTTTTTGAAAATAATATATAAGACATAACATCTTAACTCAACTTTAGGTAGCTACATCAATATTAGAATGTTTGATCATTAAAACTTGTATACACTTAAGTGCAATAACTAACAGCC
>NDXZ01016561.1:0-20044 GCA_003055125.1 Paykullia maculata
TGCAAGAAATACAAAATATAGGAAGTTTTTGTCTTTCCTGTAAAATTAGCTTGAAGTGAGTTAGCAGGTCTACACTCTAGTTTAATTTAATTTTTCTAAATATTTCTATTACTTCCACTTGCAATTAACCACGTTTAATCGGAATATTTAATGAAATATAATATAGGATACAAAATGTTTCCATTTCACCATACATACAAAATTTCTTAGATTTATTTGGTCATCTGTGTGTCTGTGTATCTTTATGTCTGTTTTCATTTTGATTAGTGGTCATTATAACTTTTTCTATGAGGCTTTTTTCACATTATAAAAAACTTTTTATTTATTTCTTTCTTTGTAATTTATTTTGTTTTGTTTTTATGTAAATATAGGAATGGGGACATTTTTACATAAACTTTAAATAAAGCACACAAAAAAGAAAGATATTTTGTTTTATATATGTATGTATTTGTCAAATGATTTCCTTAATGTTATCTCGTTTGGCTGTTTAGGTAAATTAATAAAAATTATTAACAACTAATTCAATGGAAATGTGTTGTTTGAAACAAAATACAAATTTGTTTTTTAACATTTTTCTCATTTGTCTGCTTTAGGCTGAAACACTTAATTTGAATTCCCAACATGGAACTAATTTATAATATTTTATGTTTTATACGCTAATTTAATGCAGTGTCGCCATGAATCCAGAGGAATAATTTTTCAATTAAATTTAAGATACCAAAATTTCAGCAAGAGGAAACGTTACTTATTTGAAAGTGCAAAATATTTATGCTAAATATTATATGTAAATTTAACTTTTTAAAGTATAGCAGGCATCTATTATAATGTAATCTTGTAAAATATCTACAAACAAAACATGTTATCGCCTTATGGTAATCCTTTTTGTGAGATTTAAACAATCTGAAAAGCCAGAAGTAGCAAACATATTAAAATAGCATACTTGTTTTTATGCTGACAAAAATGCAAACCTACACAGAGGGAAAAAGACGTTCTAAAACTATGCACGGCTGGTGTCAAATTGTGAACGAAGGTTCTTACTTTTTCGAGAACATCCATTCACAAATTTAAGACCAATTGTTGTCGAACTAAGAACGAAAAAAAAATCGAGAACGAAAATCTAAAAATACCAGACGTTGTCAAATTGTGAACGACATCATCATCAATCAAGAACCTTCGTTATCGAGATAAGAATGAAGCGTTGTCAAAACAAGAACGGTCATTGTCGAAATAAGAACGAAGTGTTGTCAAAAGAAGAACAGCTGTTGTCGAAATAAGAACGAAGCGTCGTCAAAACAATAACGGTTGTCGAAATAGGAACGAAGCTTTGTCAAAACAAGAACTGCTGTTGTCGAAATAAGAACGAATCGTTGTCAAAACAAGAACGGCTGTTATTGAAATAAGAACCAGGTGTTCTTAGAATAATGACACCATCCATTATCGAATCAAAAAAAACATTCTAAGCTCACTTTTGACAACGGATGGTGTCAATTTCGGTGTTCTTCGAACGGTTTTTTCCCTCTGTGCATTGTCAATATTTTTCTTGCAGTTTTCACCTAAAACACCCAAACTAAAGACATAAGCCATAACAGCAATAAATTTAAAATATAGTTTAACCCAGCCATATAGTTTAACCCAAATTTCAAACTTTAATTGTTCTCTCTCTATTTCTTTCTATCTTCCCTTTATTTATAAACAAACCGCAATCATTACAATTATCCCCTAAATTTCCCATTAATTTTCTTATAATATGTCGGGCATAACCTTAAAAGAATTTACAAAAATATTTAAGACCTTGACTAAGCCAATGCATTGTCGATTTATTGGCTTTTGAAGCAATAAAAAATAATAATACACTTTTAACAAGTCAGTGAATTTTAAAACATAACCCAGCTATATTGGATACCATTTTTTTTTTATAAATAAAACCCAGCAGACCAAATTTTCCATATTTTAACATCTTAAAGTTTCTACATGAAGGTTTTTACTTCGAAAGGGCAGATTTTAATTTACCATAAAAAACTTAAGCAAATTATGTAGGTTTGCGTAGGTAAACATATTATAAGAATAAAATAAATTGATTGATATACAAAAGGATTTACAAACATGTTTACAGTTGTTAAAAAAAGTTATAAAAGAGGTTCAGTTACCCTTTTTTTAACAAATTTTAAAATAATACAAAAATCTTATCTTCTTATTTTTTTTTTAAAGACTTGAAAAGCAGTAAATAAACAAGCGGATATAGATTTATGATTTTCTCAAAAAATTAGACAGCAAAAAAAAATTTATAGAAAACATTTTGCCATTTTCTTAATTTATTACTTAATGCAGAATAAATTGAATAAAGCAATTTTACCCAAAATAACTTCAGGCATTTCCTTAAAAAAATTTGTTGTTTAAAAAAAAATTATTTTATATTTCATTTTATTTATTTAATTTAATCCGCCTTAACTTAATTCCTACAACAAAAAACCTTTAAAATTAAATAGTTATGTTTTATCAAGCAATATCTTGTTTTTTTTTAATTTAAAACATTTATTTAACAATTATGGCAAGTGCAAGAAATTAAGTATATTTTCACAATGTGGTCTTACTTATGTCCAATAATAAAATAAATTGTTTACGTAAATGATAATGAATGTCAACAAGGATATTTTTGTAGCCGTTGCTAAAGGCAGTGAATTTTTGGCTGAAGTTATTTAATTATAAAACTCATTAACTTATTATTTTTTAACATGTGGAAGTTTATAATTTGCATTAAGGTTCATTAACATAAATATGCCTTTTTACAATTTGTATTAAAACTCATTAAATACTCCTGTATCGAAACTGACGTACATGACGTTAATGTATGCAGACAAAAGTATGTACATATATGTTGACTTTTAAAAAATAAATGTGTACATGAACATTTATTAAAAACATTTAACTTAATTACTTTCTTATGATATTTGCCCTCTTTAAGTGTGTTTTATCTAAATCTTTTTTTAACAAAAAATTAATTTCAACTCAAATTTTATAACTATATAACTATATATATTAATAAAGCAGATCGCAATAAGACTAAGACAATAAGACTAAAATTTGAATACGAATCAGTTATTTGAATAGTAGGATCCCAGAAAAAAAATGATACTTCGGAAGCAGCTTTATAAGGCAGAGTGCAGGTGTGCATCGCTTCCACTTCTATAAAAAATTAAATGATTTTTGTATAAAATTCCTCGCAAAGAGGCTCTGCTTTAGAGCTCCTTAATGATCTTTTTAAAGAAACTGCTTAAAATATTCATTTTGCACATCACTTTTTTAAGCTAATAGTTTCAAAAGGCAATAAAAGAAGCAGTAGGTATGCATTAGTCACATTTACTGCTTCCAAACAAAGATTTTTTGCTGCAATGTGAATATGATAATTTTCAATCAGTCCAAAATAATTTCTACCCCTCTGTCTATTTAATATGCGTTTGAATTAAAAACCCCCAGCCGTATCGAAATTATTTGGCGCTCACAAGGCCAAAGAATTGTCTCTAATATCATCTAACATATGTCTTCAATATATAATATCCATCAATATTTCAAACAAATAACACATTTTTATAAAGTTGGCTCGAATCACATATATTAAAACTTTCCAAATGGAAAGAAAATCAATACCCACCATATCATTTTGATAATGACTTCAAATTATTTAACCTTATTTTTAATACGTTAGCAGTATTTGCCATCTGTTTTCTACATATTGCACTTACTTGTATATATAATTGCAATTAAATGGAATTGGTTATTATGCGTCAATAAAAAAAGATTAAATTTTCATAGCCACAAAAAAGCTTATCTTAAACATTTTGATTTTATTTCTCAAAGTATTTTTGTTTTTTTTAATTCAAAAAAAAAATATTTCTTGAGCGAACAAAGGATTTTCATAAAAAATATGCTGATGGGCCATCATAAAAATAATGTTCATGTCAAAAACTCGAATTTGAGTACCAGAAAATCTAAGGGAAATAAAAATGTGAATGTCTTTAAAGAAAATAAAATGTTATTATGTATTCGTTTACATTTCTTATAAACCGGTTTGTTCTGCAAAAAAGACATAAAGTAAAATAAACATTAAAACGTTTAGCAAAAACAAATTTTATGTTACATTAATATTTTGGGCATAATAAAAAAATAAGTAAATGCCTAAACAAATGCGTGGGTATAGATGGGTTGGTTTGTTTGTTTGTTTGGTTTGATGGTTATTTGCGTGTATGGCTGAGCATAAAGCCATAAAACAGGTCAAAGATGTGTTTAAAGCGAAATTGTTATTTCTTTTGAAATTCTTTTATAATTATACCAGCTGGACCCGGTCTACATTGCTGGCGCTAAATAAATTATTATTATAAATATGTATTTAAAACACTTTTTGGTAGTAAAAATTCTTATATAAAAGACTTAAATTATGTTTAAGTATAAGCACATAAATCTAATTTGTGTTTAATTTTTTAAATATGTTATGACAAAAAACGTTGCAATTATGTTATGACAAAAAACGTTGCATTATTCAAAAGGATAATATTATGGCATCAAATAGTTTCAAGATAACACAGAAAAAAATGTTTTATCACTCTTTAAGTTAAAAAATATGTGTTCAATTTGTATGTTTATACATGTTAGACTTGCAATCAGGTTTACATTTTTTAATGCATTTAAATAAAAAATTTCTTATGCATAACAAACTGAGCCTGTAAATATAATTCATTTGTAATCTTTACAAGTTTCATTACAAATGTTTTTCCAGAAACCAACTTAGACATAGATTATTTACTTGAATCTTGTCGTTATTAAATAAAATTTTCACGTTCAGGTTTTCGTAATTGCACCCATCTTATCTATAATCCACAGGCACTAATAAAAACGTTAAAGATATATTCAAAGTGTTTCTGGTTTGTGTTTAACTTAGTAACTTAACAGTTTGAAATGGGGTGTTGTGTTCCAAACGACATAATAATTGATTCCAGTTACATGCTCACAGCTCACAATAAAAACAAAATGACAAAACATTTAACTAAATTTAACAAATTATTTATCTATTTATGAATATGTGTAGGCAATTCACTATTGAAAAACGTAAAATTTGACGACTACATATAAACATTTGTTTTTGCAACCAACGTATCGTTATGTCATTTCCTTTCTTTCTCTCTCTCTCTCTCTCTCTTTTAACTTAAATTATTTTTTTAATATAATGTTGGAAATATTCTCCTTTGTGAAATAAAATAAATAAAAATATTTAATGGATTGAATTATCAATTGAATAAAACAATTTAATGCACTTGGCAAAGTACTTAATAAATATTTCCGTACAAAATACGAATAAAATATCTGCCAATATCAGAGTAACTTTTCAACATTCTTTACATGAAATACAAAATCTTGAAAAAAAAACATAAAATATTAAAAATATCTCAATACACATAAGTGTAAGTATAATAAAATACATTTGTGTTTTATAAATATTTGTTTTTATTATATTTTAAAGTAAAATAATAAACTTTTTTTATATTTTTCTAGTAAAATCATACGAATAAAACACACATGCACACACAAACACATCGTTTGAAAACCAATTTATGTTTTTTTTTAAAGAAAAGTAAAAAAAAATCTAAATTAAACATATCTGTTTTAAAAAGTATCACTTAAGGCTTGAAGTGGTAAATGCTTTTATCAATATTAAACAAATATTTATTTATAAATATTTTATTTTACTTCGTTATTAGCAAATGCAAGTAGAAAGTTCAATATGTATGTATGTATGTGTGCATTGTGTGTGTTATGCATAGATACTGAGTATAAATGTTTTTCTGCTATCAACATATCGATACTTCAAAAGTTAATTGTTATGTACTTGTAATGTGAACATTAAATGCAGAATTAACTTACATTATGAAGAGCATTACGAGTCACAAGAACTAAATTATTTTTGTATATTAAATGCATTGGGATTAATAAGTTGATAAATTGTAGTAATATGTATTACATTTCCGGTTGTTTTGCACAAAGATTTTCCATATTCTGTCATGCATTTGGCATAGTTTGAATCTAAAATGTTTTTTTAATTTTTTAGTTCAAAATCTCTGACAAATTCGTCTTACTCATTTGGATTGAACGGTAAATAAACGAGCTAAAAAAGTTAATAAGGGGCTCTGTATTGACTTCATTTACAATATGTTAAACGATCTTAAGATTTTGTACTACAAGTTTGGGGCTGTGGTTCTTAGTTCTGTTTGTGTTGTTTTATAACTCAAGGACAATCATGTAGAACAACCTGTGAGTTTCCTAAAAATGCTTTGATTTATTTGATCTAATAAACTTAATAAGAGTAATCAAAACAATTAAATTCGACTTTTCGGATACGAACACCTGTATTTATTTAGGTCAAAAATATTTTCTGGACATGTTTAGTATTATTATTATTTGAATTTTTTTTTTTTACTTAAGAAGCACTGATTCGTATTTTGTAGTAGAAACGATCAAAGTCAATGAAATTTTAACATAACATTTTTTTTATATGGAAAACGTGTTGCAGAAAAAATAATCAGAAAATTAAATAAAGTTTTCAAAATATTAAAGAATTTTCTTTTTTAAACTAAATGTTAAACATAAAGAATGAACAACTTTAGTCTTACTGAAACGTTGGCTCCCTGAGGCACAAATTTTAAAAAAGACAAAACTTTATTTATCATTAAATGTCTTTAGTTATTTAACAGTACATTAAAATTTAAATTTTGTTTTATTAGTCAAAAGTTACGAGATGGAAAAACATTGTATCCGCATGCTGCACAAACAGTATAAACAAAATTTTTTTTTTTTTTTTGCCTCATGTCAAAGTTGAATATAAGAAAATATTTCTTGGAAGTGTATGTATGTAAGTGTGTATTTGGAAAAGGTACGTACTTATTTACATAAATATGTATGTTGTTGAAAATATGTTGGTATGTAAATATTCTGACAAATATGAAGGAATATTTACTTTTGAAATTCCAATTACTTTAACATATGACTTTTTACGTATGTGTTTTTTTCACGTGCTGTGCTGAGGGACCTGGTCACTTTAAAGCAATATTCCCCCTCACTGCTAAAGCAAACATTTTTATTATTATATAAGAAATAATTGCAGTGTTTTAAAAATATTTAAAATGTTATTTCATGGTATTAAACAAAAATATAGGGAATTCTATCATAATGGTTGAACCATATAATAAACATAATATACATTCTAAAGCGTTATATACATATGTGCAAGTGGGTGTGAAAGAGTTTAGGATGGAAAGTAAAAATCTAAATAATTATATTAGATAAATATCAGTCTTGTTTGTACTATTTACTATTAACTTGCTTATTCGTTAACCCATTTTTTAAATATATTAAACATTTAAGTTCTTTTTAGCTACTTTTTGTTCATACGTACTCTTATATTTTATTTTTATTTATGAAAATTTTATTATATTTTTCCGACCTTACGATGTGTATGTAAATCAACTTAGTTGTCCAGGCTCAAGTTCATTTTTCAACAAAACTTTTATTTAAATTCGATATTATTATTGTTTATGTCAACATTTCGAGCTCCGTTGGTGCTCTTCTTTAGGAAAAACTAAGTACAAAAAAAAAAACAAATTGTATCAAACAGCAAAAGAAATACATTAGTATAATTTTCTTAAATTATTTTACGAACAAATCATTTTATTTAAAACAAATATGGCTTACATTTGAGTAAAGCCTTCGTATGTTCACAAGAACAGTGTAATGTTTACTAAAAATTATTTTGTTTATATATATTTGTTATGTGTCTGTATGTATAAGCGCAATTATCAGTGTCGGTTTTATAATTTATTCCCATCTTCGCGGGAGTATTAATTATATGTAGCATCTCTATTCTAAATCTCTTTTTGTAATTGTTTTCTTGTTGTAATATTGTTGTATGATTTATATTAGGAGAATGTCTATTAAGTGCACAAAGGGCTGCTATTGCAGTTCTTTGGTCTGTTGTTCCGTTTTGTGTTTTGTAGTCTGACTTATGTGCAACTAATCTGGTTTGTAATTTGTAAAAATCAAAAAAACTCTAAAGTCATTTTTAGGCATCATTTGATTCGGCTTTGTTTTAAATTTATAAAAACCTGAAGTTTATTAATGTTTAATTTCTTGGACTTAAGTTTAATATAGCAATTAAAAAATTTTTATTTTGTCCTTGTTTTAAGCCCCACTGTATGATTTCCACATAATTAAGTCCATTAGCTTAAGGAAAGATAAGAAGTACCATACAAAATTTATTCTGGTCAATAGTCTCAAACTTTATTTTTTTAGATTTAAAAACTCGAAAAATCAAAATAATACCATAATTAATTTTAACGTACTGTTTTGCCGCCCATCAGTCAGGAGAACAAAATGTAAAAAATCGAAAAAAGTATCATACAAATTAAAAAAGTACTTGCTTGTGCTCCATATGATTTTGAGTCCTAATCGAGATAAATAGTTCATTGTTTAACATTTTGAAACGCAAAAATCACCAAAAAATAATACCAAGAAAATTAAAAGCATTTTTCCTCATTCTACATAGTTTTCTTTCTTTATAAGAATGAAAGATCCCCAATTTCGATTTCCTAAACTAATAAAATTAAAAAATGCTTAAAAGTCCATCAGTATGATTTTCTGTTTCAACCAGATTCGAAGCCCTAAATATTTAATTTATAAGCCTCACAAAATAGTAAAAAATACAAAAAATAAAAAAAACAAAAATGCAATTTCCCCCCGCAATGTAACTTTATATTTTTAGTAGAATCAACTGTTTTTTTTTCTCCCTTTTCACCCACTAGATATTTTAATTTCCAAAACTTTCTTCTTAATGGATATTTTTTTATGGCAAAAGGAATCTTTAGTTCCAATTTCATATCTAGCTTTATGCATTGAAAATGATATGTTATATCTACAGCCTTTTGCAAGTTCCAAAGTAGATACATATATTTTCCTCAGGCAGAAAAACATTATTAAATAAAAGTTAAATTTTCACAAGAATTACTTAAATTTATTTTAATATGCCTTTACAGTAAATGAAATTACCATTTAAAGCTTCACACTTCTGACCAAACCTTTAAAATACATACATTCGCAAATCCCCTGAGTTTTAGTTATTCGTTTCTTTAGTAACGTCAATATCATATTTAACAAAGTTCCACCCAAAACTAAGTACAGAAACAAACAAAAAAAGACAGGAAAAGAAATTAAAAAAATAACATTTAATATTTTGTTCATAGTAACTGCAAGGCATTTTGAAACAACCACAAGGAACAAATAAACAATGTTTAGATAAATAATTGTTTAACATTTTTGTATGAAGAACTCTTAACAGTGTTGAACAACATTTAAGAATTGCCTTCGGCATTAGCATATTTGCTTTAAGTCTGTAGCAATAACAACTACATAGAGAATGTACTCGTATTTGCAAACACACGCTCAAAAAAAAATATGTAAGAGAAAATCTAAATGCTGTAATAAAAAGGCTGTGAGAAAAAAGTATCCAGGCGTTATTGCTAGTACATGTGAGAGAATCTAGGGAGTCCAAAAATCTTTGTAAAAAATCGGCTTAAGATCAAAATCTAAATTTTTATAAAAACTGAAGAAAATATTTTAGATTTCTTGCATGCATAAAATCCGTACACGGTTACCGACAAAAGAGAGGATGATCCTTTCGTATTTGTAAGAATAGATATTATCGACAAGGTTTTACAAATTTTTAATTACTTAACTAACAATTTTTAAACAAAAACAATGTTATTTATTTTATTCTATTCTATTTATTCATTAGTTATAACTTTAATCACACGTAAAATAAAACTAACAATTCACAATAACGGAATTTTTGATATTATAAACGCACCTTTATTGCTTACTTTGTGTACAAATTGTATAAATTATTATACGCCAAATATTTTTATTAGGATCTAGGATCCTTTAGGCTTACGACTTAGGTTTGAAAACGCACAATAGGATGGAAATATGTTAATATATAGGAATACCCTAACATAGCCATGTCTAAATGCATATACATATGTATGTTCGCATGAATATTTAGGAATAAACGAATCCATAAGCACAAATGTATGTTTATATGTTCAAATGTACAATATATGTACATATTTTGAACATGTTGAAATTTTAAATGATGTAAATATGTGTATTAAAAACAAGTATGAACATTTTTGTGGGCTTATCCTACACTACTAATTCTACATCAACATAAATATGTATTGACATATATATTACAGATGTACTTATGTATATACATAATGTAAGCGAATGTAATACACCCATACAAATAGAACATACAATACATTTCCTTAGCATAAGTATTCTTTAGAAATTTATATTTCATATTTGCTTTTAGCATCACTCCAGTAATATTAAATAAATATTTTGTTTGTTTGTTTGAGCATGATTTTTATGGCAGTTAGGTTGCCACATATACACATACATACATACATATACATACATGCAGCACATTAGTTTTGACAAAAAGGTGTAACTTGCTTTGGTGGACAATTTTTTAAAATTAATTACATTTTTATTGCGTCGAGTTATGCTAACACTTTTTTTAAGTTGAAGTCATTTTTTTTTAATTATATAAATACTAACAAAACATTGACCATTTGTTTACGGATAGTTGTAGTTTGTAGTTTAAATCTATTAGGCCTATATATGACGTTTTGCAACATTTCTTTTTTTTTAACAATCCTTTATTTTTACCCAAATTAAACAAAGTATAATCTGGTTAATTTTTAAATTAGAGCAAAATAACATCAAAACAATGAATATGCTTACGTTTTATATAAAAAAACAATTTTTTTATGCGTATAAATGAATTAACAATAATTAAAATAGAAGAAATGCGTTTTATCTTTGTAAACCAAAGAAAAGGTTAGAGACTATTAGACAAAAATAAATGTGGTTAAAATAATAATTTTGATTACGACATAACTTTCATTAAATGATGATTTGTAATTTCAAATACAAACATTTATAAATCTTGGTTTGAACAAAAACGTTGAGGTCACCTAAATCCGCGTCTGTACATATTTCACTTTTGTTTTAATCCCCCCTCTCCCCAAAAAATGCCAAAACTACTATCATCGGCTTTATTTAAAATAATATTTTTTTAATTTTTCTATGGTCTATGAAACAAACTTCCCATATATATTTGTGTTTATATAATTTTTAAATATTTAATAAATTTAAAATTAATAGAAAATAATATTTTTTTGTTAACATGTTTTCAAATTAATTAGGCTTTTAATAAGGAAATCGCTTTTTCCTAATATAATATAATTATATTATTTAATTTATATTTTAATGGCTTATCAAACTGAAAATTTAATTATTTAACCGAAATATCAAACTTATAAGTTATGTTTGACCTAAAGTTTAATTAATTAACAGTTGAACATAATGTTTATGAATAAGGGGCTTAAAAATAAAATTAAGTTAAACAACAAAAAGTATTTAATTAAGAAATCGCAAAGCCTAACAAAATAATTTAAAATCTTTTTAAATGAAATTTAAAGTAAAATACATATTTTTTATCAATAAATAGATTTAATTAAAAAAGGTTTTTCTAACAGACGGACAAACGAAAACTGCCTATTTGAATCAGAAACAAATTCTTAGCCGATCGTTATAGTTTCATGTGAAAAATAACGAAAACATGCAATGTAATCCTTCCACCTACGTTTGTGTGGTATTAAAAAAATTATATTTCCTTTAATTTTCACTAACCGATTATTTATTAACCAAAAATAAATATTAGAAGTCAATAAAATGGGATATAGGACCTTTATCAAAGGTGCACGCAGTGCAAAAAGTTTCTGACTATCATTCACTTGGGAATGACCAGAAATGATTCCTTTATATGTTTGTATAAGCAGCTCACTACTTCCGGTCCTAACTAGACCAAGTATTTCCCGGGCAATGGCTTTTTAGCACCCACTGAAAGCTAGCCAGAGTGAGAAGGTGACCAGTCATTAATCCTGAAGGGCCACGGACAACTTGGCGTCTCAAGAAAGTAGGTTTACAAACATTGCTGAAGCATGACTGCAACGTGGGATTGAACACATAAATAGCAGCCCTATCACCAATCTAAGAAAGAAGGGCTAGCAACCCATTTTTCTGAACTTAATCTGCTAACGAATCGCTAAGGCGCCCTATGCTCCAGTGGGAGTTAAAGGAATATATATAATCAAAGCTAAAATGTTTGAATACTTAAGTATATCATTACCAAATATTGAATAAAATTTCGACCCAGAAAAGAACGAACATAACTTTTTCCAAATGTTATCAAAGACCTCTGCGACTGCATTAAATGTTTAACCTTTACCTTAAGTTTGTGTACTTACGAATATATAATATAAAAAATACAGAATTTTAATATTTTCTAGGTAACATAATACATATATATATATATATATTATTAAAATAAGCAAATAAACCTAAATTTTTAAACTATGTAATGTTGAACAAATTTAGCATTAAAACTTTAATTTTCCCTAAACATTAAAAGGTTAATATAGTGACGGTTAAACCTTAATTTCTTGTATCATACCCACAACCATATCCATAAAATTATTACACATATTTTCCGTTTGGTTTTTTTCATAACATTTTATGTCCTTGCTAATTTTATTAGAATTTCATCTAAACTATTTTTTAGCCACAAGACTCATCATGTATATTTAAAATAATTTCTACCATATGACGGACACACACACACTTGCGGTTTTAACGATGAAATAAAGTGTACCCTAAACAAAAAAAGGGGGAGAAAATATGTAAATGTATATTAAGGGATTTTGTATTTTTATTAGGGGTATAACTTTTTTTTGGCAAAATATTTTGGATATTAATTTTTAGACAAAGTTATTTTGTATCTATTTGATTAAATATCTATTTTCTTCTTTTCTTTTCTAAAATATTTAAATAAAATTTTAAATATTTTCTACACTTTGTACTTTCTAATTATTATTATTAAAAAATATTTTTGAGTGACCTCGACCGCAAAGAGCTAATACCCCTATTTGACACATATACACACTTATATCGTGTGTGTATTCGAGGCATGTTTCGAACTTAACAGCTACACTCGCTTAATTACATCAAGTAATTCACAAAGTCAATGTGTTGTACTCATGTTGTTGTTTTTGTCGTTATTATGACAATTTTTTTAATTAGTAATAAAAAACATAAAGTAAATATGTAATTAAATTAGACACCTTTTTTATTTTGTTTATTCAATTTTTTTTTATAAACATACCTAAATATTTATACAATAGAAATCATCCTTTTATTCTTACAAATCTAGGCTGTTCAAAAAAACTATGTGAATGAGTGCGATTTCACATAAATAGCTCTTAGATAAGTATATGTACGTTTATGTATATGTAAGTAGTTTTAGAGTTTTTATTTGTTTTTATGCTGTTTTTGTTTTATTAAGTGTGCCATTAACATAATTCGTATGAATTAAAGCACTTGACTTTCCACATTTGTACAAAGGAAACAAAATTTTAACAATAGGACAAACAAACTGCACACAAAAACAGATACAAACCGCCACCAAAATCTAAAAGAGAATATAACAAAAACTCAACTAACAGTAAATAGGACTAAGATCAAACTGTATGTTTCTTATGTTTAAAGCGTTAATATATGCAAATTTTTATAGCGGTACTTTAACTCTAGAATTCATAATAGCATTCTTTGGGTGAGAAAAACATTAAGGCTATTATATGTTCGTTAAGAGAACACATCCAAAATTAGTACTTTAGCTAATAAATGTCTTATCATAAGCATCTCCTATTTATTTAATATAGTTGCACATACAGCCAGTTTACACGTGAAATATATTTTTTTTAGTCTTTTTATAATATAAAAAAATTGTAAACAAAAAATGTTTAATGAGTGGCTCACGAATTGTGCTACAATGTAACAGTGATTGTCAATGGGGACTATTATTTAAAGATGTTGAAGGAATTTTTTTACCTAGAACTGCGCCGAAGACATATCCGTTTCAACTGCATTTAGTTCCAGCAAGCTGGAGCAACTGCACACATAGCCAGACCGGTTATGGCGGAGCTTCATCGAAAATTTTCCAAGCAAATTAATATCCTGAAACTCCACTTTCTCAAAGGTCACCTGACCTGACTGCATCAGACTTTTTTAATGGGGTTATCCTAAGCAAGAGGTGTACAAAACGAAACCACGGAATTTGACGGAATTGAAGCAGTCCATTAAAACAATAATTAAGGCGATATCGACTTCAACCCTTTAGGCCGCAATTAATTATTTTAGGATCAGATGCCGCATATGCGTTGATAAGCATTAAGGTCATTTACGGGTCTATCATCTTCAAAAACAATTAGTTATATAAAATTAAAAATTTTATACAATAAATAAAAATAAATTGAAATACGTTGAATAAAAAAAAGTTTTTAAACTTCACAATTCTTTTTAATTTAATTAAGTATGTATTAAAAGATAAATCTTTAATTTCTCATTTGAAACAAATAAATTTTTATAAAATTTTTTCTCATAGAAAATTTGGAAATAAATTAATTTAGATGAAATTTCTTTTTTGGAGACTTTAATAATAATAAACAGTAAGGATTTCTGCTTAAAAATGTTTAATCTACTCTTGCAAATGGTCTTATACTATTGCATACATATGTATGTATTCTAAAAGTTTGATACAAATCAAATACGCTCCGGTATACAATTTTTAGCACAATAAACTAATCTTCCATATAATATTTATAACATTAAAAAAATTCTCTTGCAAAAATGTCTCACTCCATTTTGACTTATCTTTAACCTTCTCCCACTCGTACACAAATACATAGAAAAATAAAAACAGTTACAAGAAAAACAGCACATACGAATACTATGAATAAGTGAAAAAAACAACATTCATTACATATTTTTATATTTTAATGACAAAAAGGACAATGGTTATGTGAGTGTATGTGCATGACCTCAATATTATTTTCAAACACATTAGTAGTGGGGGAATCTTAAAACCAAGAGAAAATTACATTTACACAGTACTTGTAAATAAGTACATACAAATGTATTAATGTATAAATGTGGTTTATGCTATAATTAATAACCTACACACCAAATAAAATAGATGTACTCGTATATGTTTTGCATATATGTATACATGCATATGTACGTGAGTTACATGTAAGTCTGCAATCTGTGCATTTTTCCATTATTGAAAATAAATTTATAAAACTTGTACGAAATTGAGCTAAAGAATAATTTTGGTTAATTTGTATGATAATAAGTACTCGCAAACATGGGTTCTTTAATACCTTATTCTTCAAATCAGCTTTTCTTTTTGCTTTCATCGTTTTATCTTCAAATAGGTTTACCTTTATTGATATTATTTGATAAGCCCTTTAACATTAACATATTGATGTTTTCATATTTAATATTCTTTGCTAAAAAATAAGCCGTCAATTTTGTAATTAATAACTTTACTTGTTGCCTAATAGCTAGAAAATTTCAATTTTTAGATGTTAAGTTCCCTTTATAACATATTACAGGAATATAAATTATTAAAAAAAAGGAACTTCTGCATGGAAAACCGCCCAGAAAATGCAACTTTAGAGAACAATAAAACGTAAAGATTTAATTTTACTTCAATTATTTAAATTAAACTTTAATTTTCTTAGAACAATATACTGGTAAGCATGACAATTTGTGACACCATATTTCATTCTTAATCCAACAACATTAACAATTTTCTGTTTAAATAAAAATTAAATTTTTTTAGGTGCAACTTCAAGAACAATAAAATTTTATACTTTTGCTGCTCTTTTTGTTTTGCAAACAAATTTTGCTGTTTAACAGAAAAGAAAAACATATATACAGGAAAATACATATGTATTTATACATACAGTCATATATATATATACATTAATATGCCTGTATGTATGTTTGAAAGTACACATTTCATGCTGAATTTAAAAGGATGACTTGTGAGAAAAGAGAACTAACCCCATTCATAAAATTGTATCTTAAATTTTTATAAGAAGAAATGTTATTTATCGAAAACATTTTTAACAATTTTTGTTTTTGATTAAAATAAAATAGAGTTTTACGTAAAATGTTAAAATTTCTGTTATTGCAAAAATACTTAATAAATCGATAGTTTTAAATATTTTCAATATTTTTTTAAAAAAATTAATATTTTAAACACAAAAAAACATTAAAAAAAGTTTTGTGTATGTTTATACAAAATATCATCCTTTAGGACTTGATTAAGATAGACAAAATTTAGGCGTTTTAATGCACATTGGGATTTACACCCATAAAAGCCAGGGTCATGGCCAAGACGCAGACAAATATTTAACAAGTCGAAAAATAAAAAATAAATTTATCGATTAATTTAACAAACAAATTATTGACATTTAATCAACAACTTTCTAAAAACCATTATTTCAATCAACTGTTTTATTAACTTTTTTTTTAAATTCAATTATTCTGGAAACAAGTTAGTAAGTCACAATAAAAAAGTATAAAAAAAATATAAATTTTAAGGTACACCCTAAATTCAAACACATAAGATATCCTCGCAATGTATAAATACAAGGATAAACTTTTATTATGTTTCCCTTAGCTTTAATTTTACTCTTTAAATTTATATTTGACTTTATTCCGGTATATACGACTCTCATATTCGTAGAACTTATTAACTTTTACTGCCAAAAAAATATGGGAAAAAAGACATTGTCAACAACATGTGAACAGTTTTATTATATGTTGAACTATCATATATTAATATTTGCTGCAAGTAATTTTCATATAGTATGTACATATTTATGTATATTTTTATTTTTGGCAATAAAATGTTGTTATAATTTTTAAGTGGATTTTCTATGATGTTGCCAGATACAAAAAATAATACGAAGTAATAGATGTTTTTTATTACTAAAATATATGATTTTATATAATTTGGCTTTTCCAAATTAAGATATATTTTTAGCACAATATTTATAATCTCGCTTAAAATGATATTAAATTGTGATAAATATGCAACATTATGAACTATAAAGTTTCCGATACTGAGCTGAGTGAAATACATTTACGAAAAAGGTAATGACCTTGAGCTAGAATTAAATTATTTTGAACTTATCATAGAGAATAGATTTCATGTGCTGTTTTGTAATACATATAAGCGTTTTGAGTAAAATTTTTATATGTGTTTTGTTATTGTAACAAAAACAAAACACACATAAAATTTCCACTTCAAGCGCTTACTTTTATGTTTTTATAATTAATGTTAATGGTAATGTTTTTAAAATTAATTAAAACGCATTACAAATAATAAATTAAAAAAGTTTTTGTATTATTAATTTTTTATAATTTAGAAGCTCTTATTTACATCATGAAAAATTTAACTCTGTTCTTTTATGGCAAAAATTAATAATCTTAAAATAAAACATACCATTGCTGAATTCACAACCTATTGTGTGTTGTTTTCTTACAATTCTCGTTACAATTTTCGTTAAAAATTCTATTGTTTGTGGAAGAGTTTGTATTATCGTAGTTATTTGTTTAAGTATTTAGAGTAAAAGTCCTGCAATATACAATTGACACATTAAAATGTAAAAATGCAATTGATTATTTATCAACAATTTTTTGGGTTGGACAAATTTTTTTTTTTATAAAAATGTTTTTTAAAAAGTTATTAAGCACTCCGTTTCTTATTAAGAAAACAAAATAAATAAATTATGTTAAACAAATGTTTATAATACACAAAATAGCACAAAAGTAATGCCATAAAATGTTTGGAAACACAACTCATATTTTTATATCAAATAAAAGGCATTTTTGCACCCCTTGTATTATGGCAAAACATATACTTTACAACAATTTTTTAAAAACTAAAAATTTATTAAAAATGCTCCACAATTTGTTTTTTTTTTTTGGTTTTTATATGTGTAATAATTATAGTAGGTAGGTAGGTAGGTTGATAGAAGGAGTCTCGAAGGATCTCATGTCCCGGAGGACATACATTTAAGCTTGTGGTCGGCTTGTCGTACCCTTCTTGCGGCGGAATAAAGGGGAGAAAAGAAACTAATAATATTTTATATTTGCCCAATACTTTTCCATAAAGGTCCATTGCTTTGAAAATAAATTAAAGGTTTTAAGCCCCGCTGCAAAAAGCACAATACAGAATGCCTTCTAAATTATTTCAGCATTATAAATAGAAAAAAATTATATTCGAATTACGATTTTTTTTTTAATTTTTTTAAGTTGCTTAAGTGCGGCAAATAATAATTTAAAATTAATTACGAATTTAATATATGTATACTTAAACTCATTAGCTTAAACAAGTACTAAATAAGCCCAGCCCTTTTTAAAACATTTGGATCACTGTAAAATAATCTTATAATATTAACACTAACGTAGTTTGCTTTTATTGTCTAAATATGCAAATCAAATTAGTTTAATTTTATAACTTTTAATTACAGCGGCCAATATTAACTTAATCTCGTGTTTTTTTTTTTCTTTATCCTTGATCTAATTTATCATTTTAAGTTTGCAAAAAATGTTAAATAATAATTTAATTATACATAAACCATGTTCGCTGTAAGAGAGAAAACCATAGAGGTACTACAAATCATGTTAAGTATCAAGCACTTGCATTTATTTTATCTACCAAAGAGTGTTTTTTATGTTCCATCAGAACTCAACAATCTGTATGTTAAATAAGTTAAATGAACAGTGCTTCGATTAATGATTTTAAGGAATTTAAAAATGTATGCTTAACGGATACAAAATTTAAAAAAAAATAAAGAACAATGTTCATTTTTTGTATAATGTAAAATATAAAGAGCTACTATTCAAGACATATTTTTGGTCTGTGATCAGACCAATCTGCCGAATAAATAGCGGATCCGAAAAATATTTTTTTTCATAAATCGAAAAATATTATATTTTCTTGGCTCAATTTTAAACAAACAAACAAACACATTGAATCATGACACATACATACTTAGATATATTATAGCTTTTTCTTATCTACTTAATAAGTAGATATCTTTTGCCTTTGTAAGTTAGATAAACATTTTATAATTTAAATGATTTCGTAGTTCGAAGATTTGCCATAGAAATACCACAATTTATTTGTTATAATTAACATTCGGAAACTTTTTGATCTCTCTCTTTCTGCCCGTTCATTTTAAATTGTGAATATTCCAGAACTTAAACTTTCTTTTAAATAAATACTAAACCATTTACGTTAAACTAAACGATACGTTGTTTAAATATTGCGAGTAATAGAATGTGTTTTTAATTCGAGACACTGTTTTTAGATACGATACTTCGCATTACAAGTGAACCGCAATGTTTTGATTTTTTTCTCTGCTGCAAGTGTTTACAAAAAACATATGATTTCTGTTCATCTACACGCAACTATAATTCCTGTTTTATCCCGATTTTTTTTTTCTTAACTCTCATTACACTAAACTACTTTTAACAACTGCAACTGTAGTTGGAGCATAAAAACTGCAACCAAACCAACAGCAACAACAATGTTTATACGTTTGTGGGTACCCAAGCTTATACCTACATATACAAGCACAAATACCAAAGCAACTATTTAAATACACTAACGTATACATACGTAACAATTATGTAGACTTTTCAAGGGGCAGTCTAAAAAGTTCTCTAAAAATAATAACAATAATAATAATATCATTTTTAAAATAGAAGGCTTGCTTTATTGTACAGTATTAAATGCAAACTTTTAACAATAGAAGATTATTAAGGGTAGCGTTTACCTTTTTATGTTTGGAAATTTACATTTTAAAATAATTTGTTTTAATTGCACAAAGGGAAGTCACAAAATATTTATAGGATAGGTAAACACAATATTCTATATGTTAGATTAGATGAGCACGGAACTGCAGGAAGAATAAAGACGCAGCTCACTTTGAGATGCCTTTGAAAAGAGAGAGAGAGA
>NDXZ01016561.1:20088-35580 GCA_003055125.1 Paykullia maculata
GTAATCTGGGCTTGAAGGATAGTATTATCATTCAAGTTATCTCGCCGCAGTGGCAGCATCTGTCCCGTCCAGGTATTGGTTATTGAACCAAACGCAATCCCTTATAAATAGTATAAAGTACAATTTCCTTAGGATAACTACGTAACAACCCAGCAAAAAAAATCTTAATTTGGACGAAGTTAATGTGACTAGTGTATACCTTCTGCTTCTTTTATTGCCTTTTGAAACTTTTGGCTTAACAAAATGATGTGTAAAATGAATATATTCAGCAGTTTATTTAAAAAGAGCATTAAGGAGCTCTAAAGCAGAGCCTCTACGCGAGAAATCTCATACAAAAATCATGTCTCATCTTTCATAGAAGGGGAAGTGGTGCACAAATGCACTTTGCCTTACAAAGCTGCTTCGGAGGAAGCATCATTTTTTGCTGGAAAGCATATTTCGCCTTAAATATAATATAATATAACGCTTAATAAAAACTTACTAAACATCGCCATATGCTTTTTTGAAGCTTATGAAGCATATAATATGGAATTCAACTTAATAGCTTTTATGTTAATTAACAACAGACTTTATATTATTGTTAAGGAAATTTAATTATTACAAATGAATATAAAAGGTAAAACAATTTAAAAGTTTGTAAAATATTTTATTGTTTCAAAGTAATTTTCATTATTTACTCATATATGCTAACGTGTATAACTGGATAATGTAGAAAACAGTATCCAACCAAGTTTTGGTTGTCGGTTGCAGTATAAACAGTAAGTAGTTTATACTATTACAAAGATTTAAAACTCGACTGTTACATAGACGGGAGTATTCTTTTAATATTTTTATTTAGTCGAATATACAACAAAATAAATAAAGTCCTTTAAAATTATATTTTTCACATGCAATATTGTTAAAAGCAATCGCACAATCAAATAAGAAAGCAATAATTTTTATCAATTATACTTATTTCGAGTAATTATATTTCGCTGTTATTTAAAACGTTAATAAGATGTCCATTTTTAAAAGAGAAAAATCAACAATTGCGATGAAAAAAATGTTAAAAGAAACATTAATTGATAACGTAAATTAATTAGTCCATATAATGTACAATTCTCAGCTATGACTAAAATAAAACATATTGCATTTTATATTATATATAGGGTGTTCTGTGAAATAATAAAACTTTAACTTAATTTTAAAAACTGTTTATTTCATACCCAATACACATTAAAGAGATAACTTTTCCTCTACTTTTAACAAAAGTTCCTGAAAAAAAAAGTCACTGAGAATAGTGGTCGGTTGTTAAAAAAAACGAAGGAGAAAGAGTTGTAAGTGCTATCAAAAGAAATACATAATAATAATTTAATAATAAAAATATTGTTTTAATTAATCATAAAATGGTGACAAATTTGACAGTAATTGTTTTCTTTGAGCCAAGGACGGTTACGATGGGAGCAAAGGAAGTGCTGTTCCCCATACAAAATACATATAAGCTCCTTTAAGCAAAAATTTTGAATTACTATGTGCTCTTGTTTACCCTTATTTATACACAAACATATTTTAGTAAATGTTTGTTTGTATGTCTGTGTACGATACGCAGTACATTTAAGTTCAGATTTTGTTGGACGGATTTATTAAAATGTTTTTTTTTTTTGTTATTTTGCAATTCTCATTGTATGTTTGAACGAACGAGTATATGAGGCTGCAATGAGTAATGTGGCTACAACAAACAACAACCATTCAAGTTCATTTGCATCGCTTCAGGTTGTTCGTCTGTAAAATTAAAAGAAATAAAAGGAAATTGTTCATGAGCGAAAATAATAAAAAAAACAGTCCAACACACATACATACATACATATGTATGTATATATATATGTATATACTCAAACAAAACAATAACTAAAAGAAAAAAGCTCAAAATGTTCAGTTGAAATGAAGAAAATTGTTTTTTCTTTTTTTCATTATATAAGGAATTCCACAACAAATTTAATTTTGGCAATAAGCACTATTTGCATTCTAAAATAAAATAATCTTTCAGTTCGAGAACAAAAACGTGGTTAAATCCAAATGAAGTGATTTTCTGCGAATTTAATTTTTTGGATTTAAATAAATTGCTATCAGTGTTGCCAGGACCTACATATAAATAAAAAAAACTAATTTGTTTATACAAAGAGAAATGCCGAAGACAATTTTCTACTGTTTTTGGTTGTTAAAAAATGTGTATTTTTTAATTAATTTCAGTTCTGCTTAAAAAGTTTAAAATATAAAAATTTTATAATTGTCATATTTTTATTATTTATTGAACCTTTTTATTATAAATTTATTAATGAATTTTATTTTGGCTTAAAGTTCTTATATTTTTGAAAGTGGTTCTGTCTCACCTCAACATTAATTATGTGAGATAGCGAATTCCAGTTGCTATTTCTACAATATTGTAGCTTAAATAGATGCAATTTACATTCAATAACAGTAGTACCGATGAGAAAAAGAGTGCTGACGATGAAATCGTAGCTGGTTTCGAAAATGCATTCCACTCGGCTAATATCATATGGGGAACTGAATTTTTAAATAAAATAATAACATTCTCAACATATCACACTTTCAAAAATATAAAAACTTTGAGTCAAAATAAAATTCATTAATAAAAATATAAAAATTTTAGGTAAAGCACGAATATAAAGATAAATTATTTATTCAAATTATATAAAAATAGGATTAAAGCAGAAAACCTTAAATAAAATCTAACAGCGTAGTTTTGTTGGCATAAGTGAAGATATTATTAAAAACCTTAGATTTTAGCTTTTAAGCGATTTTAAAATGCAAAGGTTAAAAAGGAAATAGAAAAAGCAAAATGGGCAACACTGAACGCTTGGCAAGTGCTCTGACTGCCATCAAGGGTTTTTTTTTAAATTCAGACAATATTTAATTTTGCTAACGTTTTTTTGTTAAAATGCTACAAAAAAAATAAGAAGACTGGGAAGCTGACAGTTTAGGGCTGGTAAATGCTAAGCCCAAAAGATGGTATTATTGTAAGGCAAAATATTAATAAAATAAATATTGTACATAAATAGAAGGCTCGAACTATTAGATTTACTTAATTCAATGTAAAGGGAGTAAGAAAATTTGATACTCATATTAGTTTCTCTATCCGTGTCACAACAAGCAGTTCAACAAGCGAACGTCATCAATCGTCTCGTCTCGGCTCGTTAAGGTAGTGATTGTTGTTAGTATTTGATTCTGAATTATTATACCCTTCACCACAGGTAGCAGGGGCATATATATAAGTTAAATATTTTGTTTTTAAATTCCACAATATTTATTTGCGACCCTAACTATTAAGTTTTTATGTTCTAGATCCATATAAGTAGATAGGAAAATTGATTTGTCCCTGTCCGTCTGTCCCTGAGTTGATCAAAATAAACAAAAAAAAAAGGTGTTGAAAAATTGCAATATCAATTAATAGCCGGCTGAGTTATAAGCAAAAAAAACACAACTTATTTTTTTACACAAAAATTAATATTTTGCAGCTTTGGATAACATACAGACCAGAGAACTGATTGAAACTATTCACATTTGTTGTCTATTTACAAATTCATTGCTTTTGCATTGCCTTTAAACGACAACAAAATAAATATGAAGTGCATATATATATATATGTATATATTCATCTTTTTGTTGATTGCCTTTTGTACAATTCATTTTTGTATTGCCTTTATATATCAAGCAATAAAATAACATGTTGCCATATGAAAACAACTAAAAACATTCACACCATTCGCTCAGTATTCGTTGCTTTTTGTGTGTATTGTTTGTAAAAATTCGCCGCCTGTGGTCAAATTTTATATTTCTAAAGACAGTATTGAAAGCATAGCTCTTCCTCTATCGATGCTCCAAGTTTCAAAGAGATCTGATAAGTAGTTAAAAAGTTACATATAAATGTATAACATACATACACAAATGTATTCAACAAGCATTAAAACATTTCATATCATTCGTTAAGTATTCGTTGCCTTTGGGAATGTAAGTTTACTTTTGAAAAAGGCAAGCAATACATGCATGTTTATTCGTTTCACTCTCTTTTTTTGAATAGTGTTATACATTTGGGTGAAAAACCTATAAGGTAAAAAAATATACATACTTTTATCATAAAATATTAGGGGGCATATTACGGCATTCGATATCGATCGAAAATAAAAACATCTAATTGGAATTAATATACCAAATGTAAAGAAAACTCAATCGATCGAACAATATTTCGATCGATATCGAATGCCGTAATTTGCCCCCCCAGGTTTTCTAAGACTTTCGAATATGCTTACATACATACTTAAATACATTTTTTACTGCATACATTCACGTGGTGGAGGGTATATAAGATTGGGAACAGTTGAATAAAGTGCTCTTACTTCTTTTTTTATATTATCACTTATATTCTATATGTAAGCTATTTGGCAAATAGCAAATTATTTTCCAAAGTTCTTAAATTTATATGGGATAATATATTTTAAAATAATTTTAACCAAAAATTTAATGTAATTGTGGAAAACCCCACATGTAAACTTTGATATAAATAGAAAATGCTTACAAATATACCTATACATATGCATATGTATTTCTGTATATGATGTTTACAAAGTTTTTTTCTTTTTTTTGTTTAGTTCACAAATTTAATATTGTAACATTTTCTTTTTTGCCAGCATAATTTTTATGTTTTATTATTTTCTGATTTTTTTGTATTTTATTTATAGTTTTTTTTTTATTAATGTTTTAAGCACAATTGTATAAGTTATGTCAAAGTTTAAAAGCGCGGAAATGTTTATTGTTTAATTACGGTATAATGTAAAAGTGTATGGGGACATACTCACTCACACTACTTACACTCGTAAATATACAAAAAAAAGCCATGAAATAAATAAGTGATTTGCTCATATACGTATGTATATTGTTAACTGAAATGTAAATTTATGAAGCGAATATTTTAATAAATTAAACGAAGAAGCCAAAGAACTAATAAAAATAAATGTACAGACTTATATGGGTAAAATAATAACGAAAATAATTTTTGTTTCAAATATTTTTATTTAAATCATGTATAAATTGTTAAGATTTTGTTTTAGACGTTTCTGATTTAAGTTAACGTAATAACGCTTATAAACATAATTAGTTTTTAACAAAAAACACTTAAACAAACTCAAACATTTAAATTCATTTGTATGCCCCCAATAAAAATTCGGATTATATTTTATAATTTTTTTTTTTATATACAAAATAAAACTTGTCAATAAAAAATATTAGGTTTAGAAATAAAAACGTGTATTTTTAAACGTAATCTTTTTTTAAGGTTTAAGACAATTCAATCAATATTCTAATATGTCCTTATTTAATTTATGTAAATGGCGTAAATAAAATAAAATAAAATAATTTTGGAAATTAAATTTAATTAAAAGTTATCATCAAACCAAAAATGTTCGCTAACAGAACATTCAAATTGAAGCATGTTTCATTTTTTCGTCGTCGAGTGTTTAATTTTGGTAGTTCGGCACCGATAGATAGATAATACAAACAAACAATATAATATAAAAAAATATTTTAAGTACCTCTGTAAAGTAAAAATTACGAATAATCAATGGAAACTTCAAAGTTTGAACCACTGTTAACCACAATATAAAACATAAGAAAAAATTTAGAAATAAAAAAAAAATCTAGCAGAAATGTCAGCTTAATTTTGTCTCCTTTAGCACTTTAATTTAATTAAAAAACTTTTTTTCGAGACATAACACTTAAACTTAATTTTTTATATGACTTCCTCTTTTTTAAATGAGTTTTAATGGTTTTGTATCAAAGCACATAAGTGTTTCACCAGAAGATTTATGTCAGAAATTATTCTGACATAAATCTTTTACCGAGAGAAATTCTATTTTTTTAATGATTCAAAATTTTAGTTCTTTATATCTAAAATAAAAACAAAAATTTGTTTCCAATATATATTTATTAATTTATTTTAATAAAATTAAAGTAAATTGTGTCCTCTCACACTGTAGCCATGTACTTCTACACAATAAGTGGTTAACACAAATGTCTGCAAATGCAAACATGTGCACATGTGTTTAAATGCTTGCGAATATTTATTTATTCATTTGTTCATTCATTTATTCATATTTAGTCAAATAAAATAAAAATCGCCTCACGAAATAATTACATCTCATGCATAAAACTTATTCTGACAAGTGCAAATAAATGATACTATGTGTGCGTTTTAGTGTACGTGTGTGTGTGTATGTGTTCTTTACTTAAAGATTTTTGACTTAAAGCTATAACCCTACAGTTTCGGGTGTTGCCCTAAAGCTGCTTCCTAGAAGAGTAAAAGACTAACAAAAAAAAATAACAAAAAAAATTAAACAATGTTGACATATATTAAAAAAAAATTGTTACTCTTCTTGCTTGTGCAAGAAGGCAGACAGGCGAAGTTTGTTGGCTAGGGGTTGAAGAGGTAGAGTGTGTAGCACACGCAATTGTAAAAGGCTTAGGCAAAACCAGAAGAGAATTAAAAAATGTCTGCCTTTTAATCTCTGCTTTGTAAATAGGGACTATGTAATAAGAACTTTTTATCTTCATTAAACACAGTACAATAGCTTAAGCAAGAAGGCAATAAGCTTAAGTCATTTGATTTTTCAATATATTAAAATTTTAAGCTGGCACATGAGATATTATTGCACAAAATAAAAACTTGCCCAAAAAAAAATTCAAGTTAGGGAATCGCCTTATAAAAAATAAGTTTATAATATTTTCGTTGATAAAAAATTGAATAGAAATTTTAAATTCAACTTTAAAACGCTGAATAATTTTTAATTCACCATTGATTTTTGGTTTAATGTGGGGTTTCCAAAAATGAGTAACCAAAAAGAATTAGTAAATCTTTATCTTTTTTGCTAATTCTTAGCCCCTAGATATTTTTGAGCATACTTCCAGAATATAATAAACATACATAGCTTAAGGGATATATTAGATTCATCACGGCTAAATATAGCACTTTTTCCTATTTTTTTACTTCTTTTCTCTCAATTACTCTCAAGTACAAACCTCCTGGCAAATGTGGTCTGCTTTTGCACTTTTTTTCAGGATTTTCACATTAACACGTAAATAAATAATTTTCATGATATTTGCTCAAAATGAAGGAAAAGCGGTACACGTTGCTAAATAAATACTATTCTTATTATACAAACAATGCTTACACAAATACATACATACATACATACCTATATACATAAATATACTATAAGAATTTTTATCAAAGTCATTCATAAAATACATTTTGCACATTTTTTGCGTGAGTATGGTCCTTCTTAATATAAAAGCATACTTATACATTAATTATAAATACGAGTAGTTTCATTTCATAAATGGTCTGAGTGTTCGATGCGATATAACAAAATGATAAATGATTCGAATGGGTATTGCAAATGTTTACAAATTATTGGGTATTATTTATTGGCATGACATGAGTATTATTTTGTATTATTGGAAATTTTTGAAGAAGGATTAATTAAAATATCAATAAATCATAAAATTGAAATACATTTATTTAATTAGAAAGAAGAAGCGGTAAAGTTTTCGCAACAGCTTTCAAATATTTATTTGTTAAATAATTTTCTTTGTTATTACGGCTCCGAAGGAAAAGTGTGGTAGTCATATTTAATGACAAATTAAATATTCTCTGGCTTAAGGTGGATTCACTCACTTGTTTCGGACAAAATTTTCGTACGGACAACAGTTTTCTTACTGAGAGTTTTCTGCAGCACGATTCACTCATTTTTGTCCAAAAAATCAAAGCTACCACATTCATATATACATACGTAAACACCCGATTTAGCAACTAAATTCAACTTCGTATGAAAAAATATAAACTAGAGGCAACTCAGTTCAATTTTGTCTAGACAAAAATTAAAATTAAACCAATTTAAACTAATGGCCATTTTTTGAGTGCTGTATTTAAATGCGCATTTAGCTAATTGTCATTTAAATTTAAGTAGCACTTAAATGCAGTTTCATTTTTTCAGTGCTAATTTAATGTCACATAAATACGTATGTAACTAGCAAATACAAAACCCAAAACGTATTTCAAAAAGAGAGACGTCAAACTCAATACAAAAAAAAATTGTACGGACAAAAATTTTGGCTTGACACAATGAGAAAAAATTTTAAAATTTTATCAAGACAACTTTTGGGAAACGATTTTTTTAAGAACATCTTTTTATTTTAGTCAGTTTACTTTTAAATCATTATTTGTAAGAAATTTTGGGATATTTTACCTTATTTTATTCTTAGACTTTACCAAAATCATTTATTTTCCAAGTCATTATTTATATTTAGCACTTATAATTTCCCCTGAGATACCACATTAAGTGTTTCAAGCTATTAAATACAATCATGAGTCTACAATTTTTAAGTTCAATCAGACTGGACTACAAAGCCATTATTCATTATGTTTCACGAAAACTAAAGCAACATATTGATTTGTTAAAAAAAAGTTTTTTTTTTAAATATAAAAATAACAAAAATATTAAATTTTGTTGTTGAAGTTCTTTAGCATCAAAGAACAGAATAAGAATTAAAATTATATTTATTACAGGTTGCTTAAGTGTTTGAACAATCAAGTAGAAGATCATTGTCAAAATATCGTGAAGGCGAAAAAATGGCGCAAAGTGTCTTATTTACCCTATATGCCATAGTTACCAAGAACTTCACTTGAATACATTTCTTTAAAGTTTCCAAAATTCGCTGTCTCCAAAATAATATGTCAGGTAAGCTGCAATTTGAAATGTTAGTTACAAAGTATAAGTGCATTGTGTTTTAAGAACTGTTAGCTGCATGTATAAGCTATAGGTCAGCCTCGTTTATAAATACTAGCAGAGATCCTGATGTTGTCTTTAAATGCACTATTTAACTTTATTGCTGAATAGAAGTGGTTTACTGAATCAGTATAAGAAAAGTATAAAATTAGCGCCTCAACTAATACCAAATCAAAGCAATTGTTAAATTTAAAAAAATTTAATTTTCTTTGCAGTAGCATTTTAAACGTTAAAATTTCTATATTTAAAATTAACAAGATAATTATTGTACGCACAATCAATGTGTTTGTATTATATACAACTGCGTTGCAGTGTCTTCTCTTAGCACGTTCCTTAACAGCGACGTCAAAGTTGGAAACGCCTCCATACAAAAGTGTAAAAAATTACTTTCTTACGCCCTCCGAAAGTATAAAATTGCTACAGTAGTGCAGCAACTCACATTAAAGAGTAAACTAAATACTTAATAAATAAAAAATAAACAATCACATATTTCACAACGACTCTATCACACACTGTTTGCACAAATATGTACTTCTGCAGTAAACTTTACTAAAACGTTTATTCTTAATAAAGAAAACTGAGTCACAGTATACAAAACAGAAACAATAACAAAAAAAAACGTTAGACAATAAAATTGGCATAAACAACTTTAAACAATAAATAAGTGTTTGGCAAAATGCAAACGCTCAAATATATATAAACAAATACTACACACATTCGCTTATACATATGTAAGTACTGAAGGGACACGACTACGATTATATATAAACATGAAGCAGCTGTATTTTTGTTAAAAAGAAAAAAAAACTTTAAAGCTCAAGCCACAGTGGGAGGGAATAACAATATTTTGGAAACAATCGCATACGTATGATTAACTTTTAGTAGGAAATCTTCGTTACTTTCGAACATGGTGTTTCGGAGACTTAAAATATTAAAATATTTGCTATTTAAATTCTTTTATACTACTTTAGTGGCTTAAATGTATGAAATTTCAATGAACAAATTTACTAAATATTTTATTTTAAATGCAAAGTTACAACTTCTGCTAGTCCAAAATCAATATAAACTAAAAATAAAATAGACCAGTGTCGGCAAAACTTACTTTTCAAATTATTATTCATTCATTATCACATATTAAAAAAAATTCAATTTCTTTGAAAATTTAAAAATGAACTTGAGCCAGAATAAAACTAAAATTAATTGTCTTAAAACAGATGCAAGTTCGTAATAAAAAAAAACATTAAAAAGTTCTAAAAATAAAATAATTATGAAATTATAATACATATACATATATGTTGGTTAAATGAGTTTGTCCATCATGCTACAAATTATTTATATTTTTTCTTCATCTTATTAAAGCCTTCTAGAAAAAATTGTTTGCTTAGATTAATATACAGGGTAGCGTTGAAGTTATTTTATAATGTGAATGTGTCTTAATTTTCATACGACGTCTAGTGTCATTGTGCTCTAAAAAGAAAATTACAAAAAAATTTTATACTTTGCACACCTGTAGGAGAACTGCCAGTGTAAAAAAGTAATAAATTAAAATCTACGCAGCTTTATTTTTTATGAAAAGCCCATTTAGTTCATTATATACGAAATACAATATCTTTTATAAAAATGTCTGCTTCATATTTAAAGCTGAATTTGAGCGATGGTTTAAGTAGACTTTGGGAGTATAGTTATTTAAGAAAACCTTATGACGAATTTTTTCTGGCTAGATTCAATTTTCAGATCTAGTTTACACCATATCCACTATAGATAGCTACAGTAGTTATCATTAGTGCAGAATGTTCCACAGTTGCGACACAAAGCCCTATCCTGCAGGAACTACATCATGTCGATACGATATTTTGTTGTTGTATTGTTTAATTCGGGTTTAATGAAATTGGTTTTCAATTATCTGCAGTTCTCGCTGTTAACAGGGGTCATTTTCAAAAGAAAACAAATTAGTTATGCTATCTTTCTTAATTACGCACTAAACAGTAGCTTTTTGTGGATGCACTATTATCAGGTAAGTCTTAATGTAAAAATTATCCTTAATTAAATATTAATTTATTTAAAAATGCGCCTCCTTGCCAAAGAAAGTTTTTCGACTTGAGTTGTTTTTCAAACTTTCTGCAGCTCTTTTAGCCGATTATTGGCATTTTGTATAAGCTTAAAGAAGATATGATATCCGATTGTTAACCTGGTGATCTCGAATTTGTACACCAAAGAACGTCGACTGTGAGGGGCCACCAATTTTGCAACAATGGCAGTTTTTCGTTATATTATAAAGTTAATTTATTTAAACGCACTTAAACACAGACCATCAACATCGTTTCGATCTTATTGGAAACCCGGTAATCGGACTGCCCGTATATTTATAAATAAATCTCTCTATTTATAAAAAAATCTCTTTATTTATAAAAAAATCTCTTTCTTTGTCAACCAAATCTTTTTCATGTCTTTGGCAAATTTTTATACCTTTCACTACAGGCGACAAGGGTATATACATATAAGTTTGTCATTCCGTTTGTAATTTCTACAATATTCATTTCCGACCCCATAAACTATATATATTCTGGATCCTTATAGATAGGGAAGTCGATTTAGCCATGTCCGTCTGTCTCTTGAAATCAACTTTTCTGCTCCCCTTTTCAGCCCCCCAATGTCGTATAAACCCGGTACTGATATTAAACTATTAGAAATTCCCTTGAGCTGCTTTCAAACCAGTAAAATTGCTTAATAACTAACCGAGATATTAGCCAAAAAGACGACTACCAATTTGTTTCACACACAAATTATTATATTTGTGTGTAACGCATGCCTTTTGGGATATTTCAAAAAAAATTTTTTTACACATACACGTAGTAAAACGCATATAATGTTTGGCACAGCCGAATTTAGTGCTTTTACTTGTTTTATAACATTATGTGTCCGTTTTTCTTATGAGGCAGGTATTTATAATCAAAATGATGTAAATTGGCTTAGTCCAAATAACAAAAAATATAATTTAAATCAATTAGGTTGTTTAGTTTCTATTCAAGTTTTTTGATAACAGCTTTTGTCTTTATATAAAGCTGTTTTAAATCACTGTCATACGATTATGCTAAATACTTTGGTGCGGAAGAAGCATTTTTCTAACATTAAATTTCGCTGCACATTGTAACATGCAAATTGTCAGTTGCATTTATTATTTAACTTTAAGAGCAATAAGTGTGAACACAACAATGTATAGGAGGGTTAGTATAACAATCAGCCCCTCTTGATTGCACGTAAAAAATTGTGCTTTTTTAAACAAAATCGAAATGTCACACACAAACATCAAACATTTAGGAGTTGTAAAAATTAACTGGAGATATAAAAAAATTTTGCTTTTTAATTTTAAAACTTGTTGTTTGTGGGAACTCTGTAACTTTTAGTGTCTTCATATTATATCAAACAACTTCATCGTTGTTGAAAAAAGTAAATTTTAAAAGAAGTAAAAGAGTAAAAATGAAAACGAGCAAAGAAAAGGAATTTAAAATAAATTTTGACTTCCGCCCTAATAAACTGCTTTCATCGACAGGATAATAAAATTTACGGTTTTTTGTTGCAACCAGTAACGAAACATATTGAACTTAATAATAAGATCATATCAAAGTATTGTATTCACTATACACATTTTTTTTTGTACGAACGTCTTATTAAATTGTAAAGTATATATTTAAAAGTATATATGTATGTATGTGTGTATGCATATCAACCTCATGACTTTAAGCTATTGAAAATGTATCTGGGTTATTTAGAGCAAAACGAAATTCAATTATCTGTTATGGAATTTTAGTATTTTAAAATATTTAAAGCTTAAGTAAAAACACTTGACTATTGAACGTATTGGTAATATATACAACGCATAACAAGGGCCTATATTAACATTCATTTGCTATGTTAGAATATTTTTTAAAAAAAGCACTCGAAATACTTAAACAAATAGCACCTTATAGTTAGTTATTAAACAGAACTGCCCTTCACAGTTCACTCTCCAATGTTTGGTGGCCAAATTCGGAATGATATTCGTACGTCGAAGGAACGTCAACCGGTTCCTCGCCGTGCACAAAAACTGGGCCTTAACAGACTTTAACTTAGCGCATTTCACGTCGGAGCTTAGGCCTACGTCCGTACAAGATTCAACTAACCCAAAAGCTCAAAGTTAATGACCTCAGGCAACGATGTTTACTTGCTTAATAAATTGGATTTGTCCCTTATAGAAAACTCCTTTACATAACTTTCAAATGATTAATTGCACGTAACCGCATTTTTGTAGATAAAGTTCCGTACTTTTTTTATATCTTAACAAGTGCTTTTTTCTGTAAAAAAAAGCTCTCATAATGTAATATTATTGATTAAATACATTTTTACTTTAAAAAAGCTTACTGTATTTATCTTAAAATTATTGTTTATTATAATTAAAAAGTATCAATATCAATCAAAAGCTTAGATAAGAAAATACCTCGATAAGTCATGCACATACGCTAAAAATAAAAATATCAAATATAAATTAGTTGCTAAACTTTTTCAAACAAAGAAAGATATACTACATATGAGGCAGAAATAAAGCAAATGAAGAAATTTTTCGAAAATTAAAAAAAAATTAAACAACGGCTTAACTATGTGGGATTCAACAAAACAACCTAGTTATTTTCAGCCACAATTACAGGCACAGCCACAGGTACAGGTTCAAGTACATAATATACCAACAACATCAGTACCACAATATCCAGCTGTTCAACCAGTGCAACAAAATGAGGGATGGTGGAGACGCAGTCATAAAAATAAGCCACAATCAAATTCAGCCGGAGCAGGTACACCAAACTACAAATAGAAATTTGATTTTAGTTTCTTAAATATTTTCGAGTTGGCTTTTAACTTTTAAACGTATTTTAAATTGATTTTCATCAAATGTGCAAATATTGGGTTTTTTATGACAGTTCCTAAATTATTTAGGGTGGCTTTAAACTGTTCTATAAGTCGTTAGATTTTCATTGGATATCGTAAAACCAAAATAAAATGAATTTTTTTTTTTTTTGATTATTCAAAAATCAGATAGAATTTTTTTTTTTTCATTAAATACTATCCCACTTCAAATAAAATAAAAAGAAACAAAACGCTGATACAATGAAAAATCATACGTGTTTAAAAAAATTTCAACAAATGGTAACAGCCATACGACTGTCAAACTTCTAAGCGTATTTTTTAAATATTTCATTACATGTTGTCTTCACACTATTATACTTTCTGATTTTATTTAAGTGTTTGACATGTCGTAATACACAGTGTAATAGTGTAAAGCTAGCCTTAGCATCATATATAAATGTGTGTAATATCCATTAATTTACTATCACATTTTCAAAAAAGTAAATTTGTTGTTCAGTAGACTTTTGATAATTAGTTAATTTGAATCTCGCGATAATTTGAACTGTCTTCCAGGTCCCTTGAAAAACCTTCAAGAAATTGAAAAAAATCTATGTAATTTGGTTCCCTCAGTAATTTGTAGTTATTTTAATGGCATATTGATCGCCGACGCGCTATAATTTGAATTTTTTGGCTCTGCGCTGTGTTTTATGCAAAATACATACATATGTACATCTATATATATAAAAGTGAAACTCTGTCTGTCTGTCTGTGTGTGTATTAACTATAGACTCCAAAACCGTAAAGCCGATCGGACTCAAACTTTGGCAAGTTGTTGTACACATTCCAGTGAGTGTCAATGGGTGGTTATTTAAAAAAAAGTGGGCGGGGCTACGCCCATCTACATATACATAAAAATGAAATACGCCCATACAAAATAAATATTAATTTTTCAGCTACTAGCACTTAACCGATTTTTCTGAAACTTTGCACATATATTGAACTCTCATGATTATACAATTTCGTTATTTGAAAAGTGGACAGTGCCACGCCCATAAAAAATAAGTTTTCATTTTTAGCTACTTTCACTATATCGATTTTTCTGAAACTTTGCACACATATTGAGCTGTCATGACTATATAATTTCGTGATTATAAAAGTGGGCAGGGCCACGCCCATACAAAATTGTTATAATTTGGACCGATTTTTCTGAAACTTTGCACACATATTAAACTCATATTGAGGGGCGTAGCAACGCGCGCCGGGCTTGGCTAGTATAAAATAAATTAAACAATCATTTAATTCAGTTTATATGCGTTGCTCTATAGAAATGACATTTGGTTTTTCTACACTCTATAATTTGAAACTCTTGTTAATTTGAATTTTTTTCTATCTCCCTTCAAATTAAAAAAAATAACTATGTAAATGTCGCTTTATTGCTCATGTGATGTTTTATTTATTAAATTTTAGCTTAAGTTTTCTTTAACTATAAAAGTAAGTTTAATAATGGTTCTATGGCTAGTAACATGAATTCAGTGATGTCATTAATTTGTTTTCGTTAATTTTTGCGCATTTTACAACCAAATCAAAAACTTTCATTTAATTTAGCGCATTTAAAAAAATAAGCCGCTCAGAATTTACAATCAAACTTACTGAATAATGACATATTTTATATCAATCAAAGTCACAATGTTTTTGTTGGACACATACCCAAGTAGTGTAAAATTGTCTTTTTATACCTTTCACATGTGGTGAGGGTATATATAGGTTTGTCATTCCG
>NDXZ01016563.1:0-22603 GCA_003055125.1 Paykullia maculata
AAAATACGTAAAGAACGTAGCTTGAGTTTCGCTATAATATTTTAGTGTATTAGTATTTGCACTTTAATCTAGTCCACAATTCCACTATCTGTTGTGAACAATATTCTCTAGCCCCATTATCTAGCCTGTTAGTCCTGTCTATAGTTTACACTATTAAAATTGAAATATTGCAAAAGGAAAAATAAACTTTATTATTTTTTATTAAAATAACTTTATTTTTAATTAAACATATGTATGTATGTATGTATGTATGTTTTTCCAACAAATGTATTTTTAAACTGCTTTTTAATATGCATAAGCTATGCTTAGATTATTTTTACAACGTTTTTAAAGTTGTTTTGTTAAAAATTGATGCAACTTTTATTATTTTGTTATTTTTTTTCCTTTTAATTTAAAGACAACAACTTGTTATTTGTACATACATACATACATACAAATGTATTTAAATATGTATGAACATGCACGTACTTGCATGCATTTGCTTACAAACATTAATGAGTTTAAATTGAAGGAGGGGTGTTACGTACTTTTACATACATATGTATGTATGTATGTATAAATGCATTCTCTTAAGTATTCAACATTATGCAGGCATGCAAAGAGTATTTACGTACATCCATTCATACATAGATGAGCCCCCTCATGTATGTTTTCGTTAATGATGCAAATTGAGTTGAGAGTTGAATGGTGGTGCAAATTTGCAAGTGAAAGTGAAAATAAAATAATTTTTTGTTTCTTAAAGCAAATTGCTTAATTACATTACTGTTTATAAACAATAAAAATAATTAGTTAAAAGAAAATTTAAGAAATTTATAAAAACAAATTAACTATTTTTTGCAGGCAATAATATTAATTTCATAGCTATTTTAATGAAAATAATTATTGATTTTAATTTTCTTCATTTGTTTTGCAAATTTCACCTGAAAACCTCAATTTTCCAATTTAATGCAATTTATTTGAACAAGTTTTTTTTTCCAATACTTTTTTGCTCTTTTAACCCAAATTTGTATTTTTAAGCTGATTAACAAATTGGCAGACAATAAGAAACAACAACAAGAAAAAAGTGAATACATTTTTAACAAATAATTTTTCTCAATCATTTAATGTAGTTTAAAGCAAAATTTTATTGTATTCAAATCGTAAACAAAACTCCGCTATTTATAAACAAAAAAATGTTCAAATAGATAGAAAAAATGCAAATTTAAAACAGAAATTGAAAGTAAAATTGAATAAAAAAAAATATTTATTTTTTTTTTCACTTTAATTTTGCTGTTATTTGGAATCTGACTCGATTGATGTAAATTGTTTTTGCAGCCGAATAGAAAAGTAATCAATATTGTAGCTTTTTCTACACAAATATATTTGAAAGTTTACATAAATATACGTGTGTATATCCATTTGTACATATGTATATTATGTTTGACATGTGTATGTATGTACGTTTCAGTTAATTAACTTAAATGTTTGAAAATGCCTTAAGGCAGTAAACTAAATTAGTTTCGAATAAATCAAAAAAGGAAAGCTATTAAGTGATAGAATACAGGGTAAAAAGGTTTTTTTACTAAATAATTGTCTTTAATAAAAACATCAATTTATAAATATGTAACAAATTCGAAAATCGAAAATTTTTTATATACCAAAACGTTATCAAATATTTAAATTTTTTTAAGTTTAAAATTTTATGAAGAACTTTTTTTAAACTAAAAAGGAGACAAGAAAGGGTAAGAAATGGCAAAATGTTTTAATACTTTATTTTTGGGATGATTAAAAAAATCGACTCAGGGTTTTTATAAAAAATTGTATGGCAAAGTACATAGTAGAAAAGGGGAGATTTGGGCAAGCAAGTTGGTACTTTTTACAAAATATTAATTTTTATGCAAATAATAGTAGACTTTTTTACTTTAAATAAATTTAAATTATTAGTTATTAATTAGATATTTATAATTGGTACTTTTTTTAAGTCAATAGTACTTTTTAAGGGTTTTAAGTTATTAAATTTATAAATTTATATTAGAGACTGTTAATTTATTTAATGGCGGCAAATGGCACTTTTTCCGTTTTTATGGTATTTTAATTTTGGTTTAAAAATCTAGAATTTAGAATTGAAAATTAAAAAGTGACACAAAATTGTAATTTTTTAACTTTCTTGTAATATTAAGATCATATTGGAAAATTTAATGTAATTTTTAAATTTTCTTAATAATCTTAAAAAAAATATTTTTTTTTATTAAAAAAAAATTATTTTAATAAAAAAATTTCTTTGTTCTATGGAAAACTGAACTACGGATTCGTTTTAAACTTTTCTTCTTAATAAATCTGGAATTATAAATTTATAAAGAGTACTGTTGAATGGTAAATCTTTTGCACCTTTAAGAGAATGAAAAATTATTCTTTATTTAAAATTGATTAACAAAATTATTATTTGTTTACTTATTTTGCAAACTCATTAAACAGATATTTAATCAAGTTACACATGCGCAATAAAATTAATTTTATTTAAACAATTATTTACTTTGACATTTTATATCTTATAAGTATTCACAATAAAATGTTTGCGTACATTTTTCTTTAAATACTTGATTTATAAAAACAATAAACACACATACATATGCATAATAAAATCCAAAAAAAATGCTAACATATTGCAAAAACATGACTTCTCTACAAGTAAACAGCACTTGTCAACGCTCATTTGAAAGGAATAAGCAATTGATTCTCTATGAGTATCTTCAAGAAACTACCACATTTGAAGTTGGACAAAAATCTAACAGATTCTTATATTTACCAATACATAAAACCGTTAATGCATGTGACCGAGTCAGTTTGAAAGGTATTTGCCAAGGTCACCTCTTGCACAGTTGAAGAATAATGACAGTTTGAAAACCTGTAACTCAAGCAAGAAGAATAAGAGGAAAAAAAACAAAGAAATATTCAATATTTATTTTAGGTTTCAAGAATATTTATTCTACAATAAAAACAATTTAAACAAATAACTGTCAGTCATAAAGTAAAAATAAAAAAGAAATGTATTTGTGGCTAAAGATTAAGTTTTATAAAATATTTAATTACAAAACGGATGTTATTTATTTGTTGTTGTTGTTGTTTTTATTATTGTATTTTATGGTTATGATTTTCTTTTGTATGTCTTATTGCTGGCCATAGTTGTTGTTAGTGTTTTCTTGTGCTAATGACCAAAATAGCGGGGGAAATTTTTTGCAAAAACATGATTAATTTCCCACTGTTGCTTTGACAAGTCCAAGAGTGTTTAAGTCAAATGCCTCGTAAAAATATGTAAGCAAAATGCTGTTTTTAAATTTTTTAAAATTTAAATCAAAAATTTTCTACAATATAGGAATTGGTAAAAATAATTTTTTTTTGATAGTAAGGAAGGGTATTTTTTATGTGTTTGTGGCAAAATTAAAAGACTTTTTTAGGATCTTTTAATTTTGCCACAAACCCACTTTATTGTATACTGATCGGGGTCGAAGTCCGTCCGTCTTTTTGTTTATTTAATTGTGTAAACCAAGTACAGGCCGCAATTTTAAATATATGTACATATGTACATACATACATAATTAAAATTTTGAAATTTGTTACATGTAAATATGTACATAAATGTTTAAGCTCAAGGACAACCCCTATGAAGGTTTTTACTGATACAAATTTGCTTCCAAAATTGAACTTAAACATTTATTGTTTTTTTTTATAATTGAACGCATTTCAATAAAATTAATAAAAAAAAAATTGACATGAAAAATAATTAGGTTAACAAATTTCGCAGTCCATTATTAATAAGGTCCTAAAATTGGAATTATATTTTATAGGTTTTTGTTTTTAAAAGCAGATTATTTAATATCAGAATAAGTAAAAGACCTTTCAACAAGTCAGAACTGTATGTTAGACTATAGTTTTTCTAATTACCAGACTATAGTCTATTTGTAGATTAACCAAAATATTGTTTGAAATTGTTTGATAAAATAAACTAGAGCGTAAAACAAAGCCTTAACTAAATTATATATTAACACTAGACTAGACTCTTGTTCAAAAGAAGACAACTCTTTACACTTAATATTTGAATTTTAAATATTTACCCCCATATTCTTAAACAACTTTAAAATTTATCAAAGGTTTGTAATACAAATTTTATATGAAAATTTCGTTCAATAAACCTTCAATAGTTGAAAAATCAATCAAAATGAATATGAGGGTTAATTTATATTTTGGTAGTTGTGCTTACAAATAATTATTTTTTTAAACTGTAACAAAATTCTCCTTCCTGTTGCCGCCTCTTAATGATTAAGTGTTTTCAAATGCAGGAAATTAAACAGCCTAATTCACACCTTCTTAACACAAGATAAGTCTTTAATTATAAATATAATTTAATTGCTTTTACAACACATTCCATTAGTTAATATGATCTATTGTGAATAAATATAAAATACAATTTCGATTTTAGCCCAAAAAAATCTTAATAATTTAAATTTCATAATCACAGGTTTATAAGACAACAACAACACCAACAATAATAACAAATTATCATGTTAATAAATAATAATTAAAACTCAATTAAGTAAAAAAAAAAAATTCCAATCATAATTGACAATTGAAATTGGAATTAAAAACATAAACGAGTTACCAATAATTTTTTTAAGCAGTTAATGCTCATAAAAAGTATAAAATACATTTTTTATAATAAACTTTAAACAAAAGAAAGAAACGTTTGTAATTATTTTTGTTGTTGTTTTTTTTTTCAAAAAGTAAAAAAAATTGAACAAAAAATAAATCTTTCAATAAAGATAATAGACAGACAGACAGAAGAACGATCGGACTTACAAGTGTATAAGACATACATATGTACATGTGCAGTCATATTTATACATATTCATGCATATTCATTTATATTCATTTATAATATATGTATATGTGAACATGCTCTGTACTTTGTTCTTTTTGTACTTGTTGTACATTGAGTGAGTCGAACATTATTTAAAAGTAACAAACTGTTTTCAAGATATTGAAAGTTGTTAGTTCAGGTAACTTGTTTATTAACTATTGGCCAATACGGTAGTAAAATATTGTTTGTTTTTTACTGGACTTATAATAAAGTTTATGTTTATTCAAAAAATGTTTTTTCTTGCTTTTCTTAATTTTTAAGAAGCATATTTATGTATATTAAGCAAGAGAAACATAATTTTAAGAAAAAAACGAATTAAGCTTTGCAAATTAAAACTTTATAGCTTTTTTGATGAAAATCTGGCCACATTGTCATAATTTGCCAGACCATTTTCTTTTTGTTTTGCATTGGTTTAGTTTTTGTTTAAAATTGTAATTTTTGCAAAAGTTAGCCAAAAGAAAAACGAGCAAATTCTTTGTATATAAGTTGAGTCCACTGATTTTCAATAGCAAAATTTTACAAAATATTTCTTATATTTTATTGCAACATACGCGTAGGTACAATATCTGGGGGCTTGAAAAAGTTGATTTCAACGAAAACACAGCCGGACATAAATTGCTTAATTCACTTCCCTTTTTATAAAGATAAAAAAATATATACTTTAGGGGGTCCCAAATACAGCAATTACGAAAGGAGTATAAACCACAATTACCCTTTGTAAGGTGTATACAAATTGCAAACACAAATGGTGATAGAAGGTTTTTATTGCTTACTGTAGGGTATAAACTTATGTTGATTTTATGTCTTAACTCGATTTCAATTTAAAAAATGTTTATCTAACCTGCAAACTAGCAACAACAAACCAGAAAACCACTTTGCAAATTTGAAATTGTGGTTGAAGTTTTCTTTGAGTACAAAAATGTTCAACAAAAAAAAAAAAAAATTTTTTTTCAAAATAAAAAAAACTTTAAAAAATTTATGTCTGTTTTTTTTTATTTTTTTTTTTTCATTAAAGAAAAACTAGTTTTTTTTTCAAATAATCCAATGCATTTTTGATGTTGAAATATTTTATTTTTACATAAATATGTGGGTTTGTTTGGCTGGCATTTTTTAATTGATTGTTTGGAAAAAAACATTATTTCAAATTTCAAACAAAACAAGTGTTTGAAAATATTTTGTTTTTTTTTCTTCGTTTTCTGCTTTAAAATAGAGACTCTGGGTAAATTTAATCTACATAAAAACAAAACAGTCACCACCTTTATGATTGCGTCCAAATCGTTAGAGATATTTTCAATTGTGAGTTTATTAACCATTAACTTTATTTTCTGCTAGTTTGCTTTTATCTCTCTCTGCTGTGTTTTATAATTTTCAATATCTGTTTAAGTATTTTCTTTTGGTGTAAAGTTTATGGCCAAAATGTTGATGAACTTGTTTGACTTGGTTTTTTTAAATTGTAATATTTGCATTTTTTTTTGTCGAAAATTGATTTATGACAATTATTTTGCTGGAAATTTCAATAAAAAGTAAAATTAAATGTTATAATAAATGTCGTTGAACAGGAAACCTAGCGAACATTTTTTTTTTTATTTTATAACAGGAGTTTTGCTAAAGTTGTTTATCAAAATAGTTTTCTCTCGTTTGGGAAAAAGTTTTTGAAATTAAAAATAAATTTAATAACCAGTAGGATGCATAAGATTTCCTTAAAAAAGTTTTAAGGAAATTAAGATGGAAACTGGAATTTGCACCTTAGCTAAGCTATAAATTAAATATTAAAAGAAAAAATTGATAAAAATACGAAAAAGTATTTGTAACATTTGACAAAACAATTTAGTCAGATTTTGATAATTCAGATGTTTCAAAAGAGTAAAAATAAAACAAAAAATCCTTAAAACAAGTCGATTTTTTAACGTGATCTATTTTTTTACAAAATATACACTTAAACGCGAAGTTTGCCAGCAAAGGGGGAAATACCATAGCAGGGATCAATCTTCCCATGCAAGATCATCAACCTCATATCCTAAAACTAAGGTTAGAATGCATCACACTTAGGTTTAATGATATCTAGCATTTCCGAACTGGTTGTAATGTTGGGTTAACATCACTTCAGAACGTAATGTTTTGGCTTGAGTTGCGATGAATATTTTGATATTCTTGCAGATATCATGTAGTATCGAAGCTAACCCGCCGCTTTCCTGTTACACTCCACATTCCTTAAATAGTCGGAATGACATTAGGGCTCTTTGTTGTGCATTTCTACATTTCGATTGGCATAGGGATTTTTTTTGTTTCCACCACAAGGATAATAAAAAACAATTTCTACAGAGAAAAAGTTTTAGAAGCAGAAAATATATTTTCTCATAATTGTTAGCGTGACCTCATGCCCTAGATTGCGTCCGTTTATAGCATGTAGTATTATTATTGCCGCCCTCAGCGCCAATTGTTCTTACAAAAAGATCAGTCAGGGTGTTACCCCACGTCTGTGCACATAGATTGCCATTTGTGCTTTTGATAATTTCTCTTTTATGTCCAGCTTTCAAGATACTTCGCTAGCCAAGATGACCCCAATATGTTCGGTGCTATCAACCTGTTGAGTGTCAAAGGGCTTAGCGATGGAATTCTGTATCTGACGACAAGCAATAGAAGTTTTGTTTGGAGGGGCTTATGCACAAACTACTATCAATGTTTCACTACTTTTCACTTATTCAGTTACAAGTATTGCTACCACAAAATTTCTAAAACCCATTAAATCAAGTCTCTTTAGTATCATATTAGGTGTATTGTTTCACAGTGATTGTGGTAAAACTCTGCCCTGTAGCGTTTCCCTACTGGATGAACTGAAAATTGCAGTCTTACCTATAATTTATATTATATCCCCATAAAAAAAGCACTTGAACCACAGGTGGCAATACAATGGGATAAATTTCAACACCTTTGGGAGAAGCTCCTCTCTTTTTTCTAATAATTTTTAAAGTTAAAACAAATCTGAGCAGTATTTTAGAAGTTTTATATTTAATATATATATAATTTGCAAAGTAAATCATTGCACTGCCTACTGTTTTATTTACTCTCCCTATTTTCTTTTGTTCTCATGTTTTTTATGCCTCATAAAAAATTGCTTCCGACATTTTTTTATATTTGTGAAGAATTCATTAACACTATTCCATATCATTCATTACTTATGTATGTCTTTAAATTGTCTTTTAAACATAAAATATTATTTAATGTCTATTAATCTTAAACCTGAACTGTCAGCTAATGATAATAACATTTTTGCTGCAGTTGAAAACATTTTTAGAAAAAAAAAATGTATTAAGAACAAGGTAAACTTCTAGAGAAAAAAATTGAAAAAAACATCTTTATGAAAAAATTATTTAAATTTACAGCAGAGAGAAAAACAATAAATTGAAATATTAAACATTCTTATGCCTAAATTTAACCTGAGATTTATTTTCTAAACCAGTTTTTTGTCTTAATGAAATTTTTCTATAAATTAATGGTGCTTTTTAAATTCCTAAAATAAATTGATTTTCTTTCTTTACCGAAAAACATAATTTTATTCATATTCAGCTGGATTCCATTAACCTGTTAACCATTATATGACTTAAAAAAAAACCGGTAACAGGGTCAATATAATCGTTTCTTTCTTAATGGCATTTTTTCTAATCTTATTACCTTCATTTAAATAAAAAAAAAATGAGAAAAGAATGTGGCTCTACTTATAGAAGTTATTAACAAAATAACCCGTAAAATTAAAAGTCACAACACAAACAAAATTTTTTTAAGAAAGAGGTAGAGAAATTATATGTTTAGGCCTATGAAAAATGAATGGAAAACAACACAAAAACAAAACTAATTCAATTTAAATTTAAGAATATTAAAAAAAAAAAACACATTTTTAAATAATGAACATTATTTCAGGAATTTCGAAACCCTAAATAATAAAAAGAGAGACAAAACAGTATTTTTTTTAATTAACATGTTAACATGTTAGCTTTTTTGACCATTTAATAATTTATAAAATTTTTGTTTTCATTATCATTTGTAATTTAATCAAAAATAATTGTTTTTGTAAATTTTTATTTCATTGGCAACAGTTTCACACAATGTTTAACATTGTTAAAATAATTTCTTTCTTCAAGCGTTTCAAACAAGCATTTCTTTGTAACAAAAACACACCAAAGACCAAACCCATAAGAAAACAAAAGACTTAAGCAACAAACTTTAAAAATAAAAAAAATTAAAAATAATCGAATAATCATCGCTGTGTGCGTGTTAACAATAATTGTCAAGATAATCAACCTTGATAAGTAATTACAAACAAACAAAAATATAAAAATAGTTTCGTTTATATTTAAAAACAAAAATAAAACTGTAAAAATATTTTGTTTATTAAATTAGAAAAAAAATTATTTTAGTAAAATAAAACAAAAACTAAACAAATAAAAAAAACTCACGTACATGCATTTTTAAGATATAAGGAAATAAAATGAATAAAAAATTTAACGTATAAAATCACAGATAAATCTTTTAAAATAAAAAAGAAGTGAATGACTTTGTTATAAAAATCCTTGTAAACCCTCTACCTGAAGAAATTCTTTACAACATTTAAAGCCGCTTACTTAATAAAAAATATTTGATAAATTGTTTGTTAAACTATTATGGCCTTATATATGTACATATCTAATTTCATTCTGACACTAGTCACAGCTAGACAAACGACGTCAATCGTTAAAGTCGAGCAGGCAGCCAGCCAGGCAAACAGGAAAACTGCGACAATTTGTATATGAAATGTTTGTACCTTCATCTTATTAGTTTTAGCTTTATTGCATTTAGTTTAATATATTTTTTAAAGATTATTTTACGTTGGCGTCAGTGTCAAATTGTTTTTGATTAGTTTAGCTTGTTCTCCTTTTTTTGTTTGCCTTATCTCAAGACTCCTATGGAGCGCCGTTTACTGCGTCAGTATTTGGTTACTCATCGTTTTAAATGTAAATTAAAGGCGAGTATTCTTATTCTTAGCCCACAGATTGTTCTATCTGTCTCTCTGAGTGTCTTCTAAGCTATAGATTTCGTTTGTTTGAAAAACAAAACAGTTTTTTTTCTTAAATAATAGTAGACATAGATTTATAGTTGTGGTTTCATTACCTGACAAGAAATTCATTGGAATCAGTGAATTGTTTTTACTATTTTTTTTTCACGTTTTCATCATAAAAACAGGTCTAGATTACTAATGAGTATGTAAGTGAGTATTGAAATAAAAGTGAAAAAATGTTGTTATTCTTAATGCATTTGTGGGAACGCCTGGCACTCCTTTGAGAGACGCGTTAGCTAATTATGTCAGTTTATTTTCAGTGAGATTTGCTTTAAAATTATTTTTACAATTTAGAATATATTTAAACAATAATTATTTTTCAAATTAAATAACCTTTAAAATATTTCAACATATTTTTATAATCGCTAAAAATAATATCAGCCATAAATTGATGTTGGCAAACACTTTTTAAACATTAAATAAAGCACTTTATACTAAAGTTAAATAATGTTTTAACAAAAATTATTATTGTTTAGTAAATTGAGTATGTATTAAAATATATTATAGTATGTATTAATATATATTAACATATAGTTTTTAATTATGTAATTATTAGTAATAAATTTAAAAATATTAGTCTATTAAAAATAAAATATGAATATAAATAACCCAATTTTTAAGTAATTTCAAACGAAAAATTTTAGTTTCGAATAAAACCTAGAAAAAAACTATTTATTAAACCCACACTGCTCTTTAAAGATACTTCTTATATTGTGTAAAAAAAAAAACTTTTAAATATTAAATATTAAATCAAATTTGCAATCAATGCAATGAAATTAATAAAAAATTTATTAAAAATATATACAAAAAATAAAAAAACTTAATTTTTTAAAGTTATTTTTAAAAATTGAAGGGTGAAACCAATTTTTAAACATAATTATTTAATTCCAACTCTGCTCATAAAAAAATTCATATATTGTTGTTTAAAATAAAACTTTAACCTTTAACTCCAAATCATAGATATTAATTAAAATTTAAACAAAAAAAAAAATTGTTTCTTAAATATAAGCAAAAGGCAATTGAATGATCCCATCTCTGCTTGAATCAAATGTAAACAATATGATTAAAATCAAGCATTGCAAAAGGATTAGAGCTGCCAGATTGAGTATCAAAAATGACAAAAAAAAAAATGGTGATAGCCAGTTAATTATTATTTTGTTGTGGGTTTAAGCTGGTCTATATGAACTTCATTGGTGCTTATGGCAAATTATATGTAGACCCTTAAATCATATTTTTTGACATGTTTAAACACAAATTGCCATTAGATAAATAACAACAAACAATTATTCTTTTAATTAATTTTATTTTTCTATTATTCCTCATGCAATTGGTTATTGGTACCATTAATCAATATTTATTGTGTATTAAGGGCAACAAAAAAGCAATCAGTTTTTATAATTATTTATTTACTTAATATTCGAGATATTCTCAAAAATATTTCAATTAATGGTTTTGCTGTGGGCTTAAGCTTGTCTATATGCATTTCACTGTTGCTTATGTCAGATTGTTAGGAGACCTTCAAACATTTCAAAAATTAGTTTTGAAGGTCTTCTAATGATTAGGCATAAGCTCCAGTAAAATACACAAAAGAGAAAAATAACATTTAAACATTTTCCCAAAGGTTATAACACAAACTAGATTAAAAATTAAATTTGGTTAAAGGCTAAACGGTAAACTAGATTATCAAAACCTGTGAGAACTTATGCAGTTGTAACCGGATTTTACTTCTTAACAGTATAATTTATAATAGTTAAACTATAAAGTTTAAAGTTTCCTAAAAGATTTATTAATTTTACTATCTTGAATAGATAAAGTGCAACAACAAACTTTTTTATAACCAACAATATGAAATTAAATCAAATAAAATAAAAGTGTAAAATTAAATTAGTGTAAAGATTACCTGGGATTTTTTTTTTTTTGAATGAACGTCATATTATTTTTTTAAACAAAATCTTTATTCGATTAACAGAAAGTGGTTGGAAAATCTTTTGAGTTTTTAAACGGTAGTATTTAAAGCTAACACCTACGTTGCGCGCTTCTGCTTTATTATATTATTGTTTTATTATTCTTTGGCGAATTCACAAAGTATGCTATCATATTATATTGTCAAAATGTCCCAAAAATTTACCAAATTGAAAAAGTATTGTTACCGCCTTTTGAAACTAAAAAAAAAACATTCTAAAAAAATATTACTTTGTTAGCTATGTTAAATTAACTATAGAAACAGTGTTGACTTAAGTTAAGAAGGAAAATAAAACTGATTTCTTTAAAAAAAAAAAATAATTGAAAATGCAAAAAATATAAATGTTTTCAAAACAATTAAACATTCCACGAAAAAATGTTATCTAGCTCTTTTGTGCTAAATGAACTTTAAGTACACAATTTCTAGCCCTTAATATGCTAAATTGGCAGTACTGGTCGTAACCAACTGATACAAGAATGATAGATATAGAGATTGCGCCTTGCGCATCTTCCTCTCTGTTTACATAAAACAGCTGCTCAATTTTGACGTCACACACGTCAAAATATATATATATAGAGAAACTACGAGTAAACTTTTTTTTTCATTTTCTTATACAAATTTCACTGTTTGTTTACGTTTTTATTGAGAGCGCAGCTTTTTTTTTAATAAGAGCGCGCCTTTTATGACGTGATGCGCAGAGAGAGTAACTTTTTGACAACGGGAAGGCGCAATCTTATATTTTTATCATTCTTGCAACTGATAGATATCTGCAATGAATGGTTAAGAGCTGGCTAAACCGAGCTACCAACCATCTTTGATATCCTTAAAAAAGGATTAGTACCAAAGCATGAATCAAATCTGCCAAACAATATTTCACAAAATGGTCGGCGCAGTTCTCTTCTAAACAGCTGTTTTCGTTTATAATATTTATTTCAACAATAATTTTTTGCTTTGAATTAAGGGTTAATGACCAAAGATTTTGTTATTAATTTAAAGGGACAATAGAAAATAAACAGCTAAAATCTAGTTAATTATATCCACACATAGATTCAAATATATTAAATGTGGGGCATTATTATATGAAATTCTTTTTTTTTTTATAGTTTGAACTTATAACACCATTTGAGTCCATCAAATATATATATGTATATCAAGTTATTACTACTATTTTATATTATTATTCTTATAATTATTTTTATTATGGTTAAATGTTTAATTTGTGTGTGTTTTTAGAGATTTTTTAAGATAAATTGTGAAATGTACGAGTTCTGTATAAAAAATATTGTTTATGTATGTACGTTGTACATATGTATGTACGTTATACTTACATATGTTGCTTAAGTCTTTTGTTTGTTTATATCTGTATACAATAATAAGCTGTGATTAACTTAAACAATTTTTATTATTTCCAGTTTGTGATGCAATCTCAGATTGTGAGAGTGTAGCATGACAATTGTTTAAAATATTTCTTAGAAAAAAAAAACAGCAAATCTTATGCATGAATTTAAAAAACAAAAGCGCAATAGTAAATTCACTTTTGTTTAGTTATATTAAATGGTTTATTTACATTCTGGTCTCAGTGTTATAGAATTATCTAAATAACTAATGATTCACTAAATAAGAATGTGTACAAGTATAAAAAATAGAGGAAACTGCGAAGTATTTAATGAATACATTTTTTATCTAAAAAAAATCTTTAAAAAACTTTTTAAAATTTGACACACATTTTTTAGGGATTTTTTTTAAGTTATTGGGTTTATTTTCGTTTCCCTTAAGCTCAAAATTAAAATTTATAATTTTGTTCTATATTTTAACTTCATCAAATTGGTAGTTGCAAATTAAAAAATGTTTTAATTACTTGTTTGTATTTAGTTACGAATCAGCCACAAGCATATACTTATAAATAAAAAAAATTATAAAAAAATTTAAATGCTTAAGCGTGTTGTCTAAATACAATGTGTCCAGTCATAGAATTGATTACAGGTTTTAGAATTTTTAAGCATAAATTTCATTTTTTATTGTTGTTGATTTTAACAATTTTGTTTTTGTTTGACCATAAAATAAACAATAAAATCTTCATATTTAAGAAGAAAGAAGAACAGTGGCTATTAATTACCGGTAAAATTTGAATTAAATTTAAATAAATAAACTTTAAAAGAAATAACATGAAAAAGAAAATAAACAGAATGGAGATGCGTACGCACATACATATGTACATATGTATGCATGTGTGTATGTTTTTATGTATGTATGTATGCATACAATAAAGGTCATATTCAACAAGCGGATAGTAACCCAAAAGGTCAACTAAATTTAATTTTATTGTCGCTTAAACGTGTAAAAAAATTTCATGGTATAATAAATTCACACTAATAAAACATTAACAAGACCGTTAAAAAGAAAACAGAGAGAGCTTTCAATAATGTAAGCTTAAAACTTAAGTAAAAAATTACTTCACTAAAAAGTTTTATTATAAAATACTCTTTAAAAGAATATAATTTATACAACTTAATAACTCATAGTCTAATCTAGGGAATATACTTTACCTTAGAGCTAGACTTTGGTAAAGATTATGGTGTTGACTTAACTTTAGTGCATATAATCCAAAGAATTTATTGAAAACTTTTAACAGATTATAGTTTGCTATAAAAATGTAATTACTAGACACTTACACTTTAATTAAGAAAAAAGCCTAAGCTTTGGTCCATTGTCAAAACTTAACTCTAGGCTATAGTTAAAATTTTAAACAGATATATAATTAAAACATAATTCCAAACTATAGTTTAAAATTAAGAACAGAATTAAAAAATTTAGCCTAGATATAGTCTTTACTACCACTCGACAGTCTTACACCGCTAGAGTCTAGAGTAAAGGCTTGCAGTAGCGCGTAAGTCAGTGTTAGTCTGACACCCGTCAGAAAATCATTGGGTGATGAAGTAGCTCATAAAGGGACGCATAATCATAGTGGTCTGTTCAGTATTCCCTCTACAAGTATATTTTTATAGAGCAGTTCATATACTTATTTTAGACTACACTAGACTAGTAGTAGTTAGTAAGATGGACTAACAGACTAACAGATAACTATAATGCAGACAAATATATAAATTTAATTTTATACTTTTGTCTAAATCAATGATTAGATATACGTTTAAGCTTTATGCTTAACTATAGTTTAAACTATAGTTCAAAATATATATAAGATTTTAAAATAAACTATAATCAAGTAAAGACTCCACTTTGTTAAAAAATCAACCTTAATTCCCAGAATTTTTTTTTGAAAACTGCATAACTCTATCAAAATCAAAAGCACGTACCGTTATTTTAAAAGTATGTCAATTGAAAGTATAAACTTAGGAATTGTCATTTAGGCATTTAAAAAGATGATCTAGTTTTGGTTTAAACATTTATTTAATTTCTAGTAATTAAACCACAAAAACAAAACAAACCAGGCCGAAACATGCTATTAACAGGTTTAAGCTTAACGACTTTTATTTTTCTAAATGTCTAGTTTAGAAATTTTTTAATTTTCTTATTGTTTTTTTAACAGTAGTTATCTAATTATGACATCTTTAAAAAAAAAAATAATTAAACTTTCTTTAAGTAAAACTAACCTGCTTTAGATAAACATTTGGCTTCAATAAAACGAAACCGAAATATCTATGTAAATTTTTGTTAAATTTTTTTTCAACTTTCAACAACTGTTTTCACTGCTAAATATTGCAGTAATAAATTAATTAACTATTTTCACTTTTTTTTTGCCACTCAATATTCATATTTGCATACCTTAATAAAATATCTTCTTCTTAAATTCATTAAACTAAAGCTAAAGAAACACATTAAAAGTTTGTTTACACAAACATATAATTATTTAACCTTTTTTTTGGTTAATAATTTTTTAACATAAATTGTTAATTGCCAATGTCTGTTTCTCTTTACACTATTATTTTCTATGCAAAAAACTAATGTGTTTTTTTTTTAAATTTATTGATGGTTTTTATACACGTTTTTTTTTGTTTTTGTTAATTTATAAACAGGTATTTTGCAGAGAAGCAAAAACTAATGAATATATAATTGGCAAACTTGAATCATCTACAGAAACCTTTAATAAAGAATGCTAAATTTTACGAAAATATAGCAATTTGTATCAAGATTAACTTAAAAAAAAAACAATTAAAACAATTAAGAGCGCTATATTTGGCTGTGCCAAATCTTATATACCCTTCACTACGTGTATTTATGTATGTATGTATGTGTAAAAAAATGTTTTTTTGCCTATATCTCGAAAGTTTTTTTTTTAATTTCTCAAAAGGCATGTCTTGAACACATATAAAATAATTTTTGTGTAAAAAAAAATAAAAAAATGTTTTGCTTATAAAAAAAAAATAGGTTTTCGTCTTTTTTGGTTTATATTTTGGTCAGTTATTAAGCGATTTTACTGGATTTCAATAGCAAACATCTCAGGAGAATTTTTGATTGTTTGATACGACTAATGCGTCCGTACGACATTGGAGTGCTGAGAAAACTTGATTTCAACAGACGGACAGACGGAAATGGCTAAATCGACTGCCCTATCTATAAGGATACAACGGAATGACAAACTTATATATACCCTTGTCACCTCTGATGAAGGGTATACAAATATATATTTAATAATATATAAAAAACTAGTTTCTTTTGCAAAATTAGAAAAAAATACTAATAATTTATAAACATCATTGTAGATTTAAAATTTTAAAAATTTTTAAGGAACAGATTAGCAACATAAGATGGTTGTAAACAGTTTTAACGTCTGCTAATTTATATAAATAAAATAATTTTATTGATTTTAAATACCATTTTATTGCTTAAAAATATTATTAATATAAACTTAAACAACATTGATTCTTATTTCCTCAACCACAATATGGCCTGTTAGAAGTATTAAAATATTTAATTTCTTTAACGTGTATTTCTTTAACATTTCAGTTGGCATATAAGATGGCTTTTAGCACGGAAATTAATTACAAAAATTTATGATATTTAATTCTTATTTGCTTTAAGTAGAGGAATTTATATGAATTTTATCGTTAAAACCCACAACCATTTTACTTATAATTTTTCTCAATAATTTTTAATATATTTTCTTAAGTACAGCATCCTCATTTTTTTTATTTTGTCATCATTTCAAAAATAAATCAGGTATTAATAACCAAAAAAATTATTTTCAAAAATGTTTGCTTTTTGTTTAACTCTTAAATAACAATCGAATCGTTTTATTTACAGTCGAACAAGAAAAATAAATCTTGAATTTATTTTCTCATAAATTGTCATGTTTATTTTTTAAAGTAAATATAAAAATTTAAACAAAAAATGTTCATATTTACTTTTAAAGTTAGTGGTTAAAGTTAAGGCACATTCAAAAGAAATAAATACAAGAAAAAAATATTATTAAAACAAACAAGTTCATTTACATTATAATTTTGAAATACGCACAAAATGTGCTGAAATAAAAACCAAACTAAGTTACAAGTTTTGTATATAATTAAATAAATTATTGATATGAAATTAAGGTTATTTTGAAACGAACACAAATATAATTTATTTCATTATGAAATGTTTTAAAAAATTTGCCCAATAGCTTAAAAAATATGTATGTAAAGGTCTGCCACGATTTTAAATAAGAATTAAAGCGAATCGGAAATCAATAAAATTTTTAACACCAAAATAATAATGTATGCAATGAAAAAAACATATTCTGTGATTTATTGTTAATATTTTAGTTGTTATAGTTAAAAAAAAAAAGATTTGAGCATTTTAATATTTTAAGTTTATAGTTTAAAATAAAAGATTTTTGCTTAAAATATTAAAAACAATATTGTTTTTATATTTTTTTATTAAGTTTATTACAAATTCATATTAAATTATTAAAAGTAATTTTTTTTCTCTTTTGTTTAATTACAGCAATTAACCACAGTTTTCAACGTCTTGTGAACACTTCTATTAAACGCAGTTTTTATGTTTTATCGCTAATTACAAGCAATTCCACTGGAGCATGTAAAACAAGTGACAACAGGAGGCTGTAACTAAAAAAAAAATATATTAAAAAAAAACCTAACATAAACAAAACGTGACAAATGCCAATATAACAATTAAAACCATAAACTAGGAAGATAATGAATAAGAAAAAAAATAATAATAATTAAAAAAACAAAGAAATTTTTTTTAATGTTAAAAAAAATAGAAGAAATTGTTGCGTGTTTTAAGTTTTACAAAAAATATAACAACATAACATCAACAACAATAAAAAACTTGTCTTCAACATACATAATTAAAAACAATAAACAATTTGTAATAAATCATTCATTGACTCACTAAGTCATTCATTCGATCATTCATTGATTTTATTAGGAAAAACAATAACACTTGTCTTTAAATCAAAGAGATAACAATAACGACAAAAAAATACTAGAGAAAATATAAATGAAACGGTTTGTTTAAAGGAAATGAGAGTAATTTCTTTATAGGTGTGTGTTTTTGTGTAAGTGTGTAAGAGAAAGAAAGCTAGAAAAACGGGTTGTTTACATTTTTTCACAGTCTTCCCAGCACATGCATTTTTTCAAAAAGAGATTCTTTCTTTTTCATTGTTTTTGACTGGATATCAGTGTTGCCATAATTTATAAATAAAATATCCTGAAAATTTTAAAAAATTTTGTAATAAAAAAAATTAAATAGATTTTAAATTTATATATGTAAAGTTTTTGATACCTTTTTTTATATTTATGGCAATTTTTTGTTAACTTTTGTATATATTTAGATACTTTTTGATTAATATTCGGTTTTTGTAATAAAAGACTTTATTTGATATTACATAATAGGCATGAATTAGACTTTTGGGTAGTTTATTGGCACTTTTGTTTAACTTATAAAACCACCAATAAACTAGAATACTGTCTTATCTACTGCTTTAACTCGACTCAACTTTTGGTACAGTATAAATTGCCTAATGGCAACACTTTTAATGAGTAGAGTAAAAGTTTTTCATTTATCTTTGTGTGTGTGTATGTGTATATTTGTGTTATGTTTAGTTAAACATGCAGTAACCTTTTGCCGGCCATTAAGACTCTTAAATGCTACATTTACATTTTCTTTTCGTTAATAAAACAGGAAGATTTTTTCAAAAACAATTTTTACTTTTATTTGCAACAATAACAAAAATAATAATAAGACAAGTAAAACAGGTATATTTCTTTCCGGCGAGTGTAGCCATTGATGTTGTTGTTATGTTTATTGTTGTCATCATCTTTGTAGTACACAATCAAAGAGAGTGAGTGCCTTTAATGCACATGTCTATATGCGTGTATGTGTAGTTTAGAAACGTAGGACTTAAGGCACAAACATTGTTTAACTGTTCGTTCATTGTAGTGTCAGTTAATGTGTACAACGATATGAAAGACTTAAGACACATACATTTTTTTATGTTGCAAACATTTCTTTCCAAAAACTGTTTTTTGTTGTTGTGTTCCTTTTAGAAAGTGAAATTATTTGCGTCTTTTTTTATTTAAAATAGTATTTTTTTTGAGCTTTTAAGCATCATCATTTAAAAATAAAAAATAATTAAATATTAATTATTTTTGTAGTAAATCTTTTATAACAAAAAAAATATTTAAGTTTAAAATTTTAAACAATTAATATAAAAATCAAAATTATTACGCTCGTCATCGGTTACTATTGCTTTTTGTAGCCACCATGGAAACGGAGGAAATAACAAAGTTAGTTGATGGTGTTTATAAGGTAAGTTTGTGAGTGTGAATTTATATTTAAAATTAAGTATAAACATTGTTTCATACAATTTATGTAACTTTAGCTAAAGGAGTTTTTCTTAAGCTCATGTTTTAAAGAAAGTTGTAAACAACTTTTACCTGGGCAATTTAAATATTTAATGGATTTGATAATTGAAGGCAAATTTAGGAAATTCAAGGAAATTTTTTATTGATCCGGAAATTTAATACAATTTTTTACATACACATGTACATATTTTGACATTTTCCTTAAGCCGTGTAAAAAATATAAACTTATAAGAAATAATTTCATTCATTCAAAAAACCAAATTATAAAGAAACTGTTTAAGACAAATTCAATTTAAATTCCTTAGATTTTTGACATTTTATTTACAGCATGTAAATGGGAGTATTAAAAAAGGTTCTTCCTGTTTTCAGAAAAAAAAATCTTTTTCATTTTTATGTAGACAAACTCGTGTGAATTTTTCACATAAAATTTTGTGAATTTTTTCCAAATTGTTATGTCTAAGCAGCAACAACAACTAATCCGGCAAGTCATTTTCTTTTTTTCTACACACGTACTTCGAGTTGCATGCAGCAGCAGCACAAAGAAGAAAAATTACATAATGTGGCAACTTAGCAAATGGAAAATAATGTTAAAGCTCATGAAGATGATGCTGGCGGTGATGAGTTTGATTTTCTTTTGCAATTATTTATTTTTTATTATTTCTTTATTATGGAGTTTGCTTGTAATTTTTCTTTAACGTTTTTAGTTGCAATAAAATGTGTGTGTTCGTTTGTTTGTTTGCTTTTAATTTTTGTTGCAACTATGCTGATATTTTTTCTAGCTGTTTAATTTGCAACATCTAGTGTTTCAATATAATGTTTTTGTTTATACATGTATGTATATCTGCTTGCTGTTGCTGTATGTGTTAAGTTGTCATCAACATTGTGTTAAAAGTCTTCTTTTTCTGGGGTATAACTTTTCATTTAATTTATACAACTGGGTTTAAGTTTTTTGCTGTGGCAGGTTTTTAATTTATTACTTTGGTTAAACAGGTAGTTTGAATTTTTTTTCTTATATTTTATAACACATTCAATGATTTAATTTTTTAACAATTTGCTATGCCTTAATAAGGTCAAAATGATAAGATGATAAATATATATGCATTTGTAATGCCCAATTGGATGCCCCTTGATGACGCAACAAGTTGTTTGTCGTTGAAAATATGTTTGTCTTTCTTCCATAAATTGTCATGCTGTTTAAAACGGGAAATAAATTTATTGCATTTTTTCTGTTTACTGAAAACGGGTGAATGAAAGTTATTTCTTTTTTTATCTTTATATTTTTTTTTTTTGTATAATTATCACAAATATTCATTAAAAAATCCAAATTTGTTTTAATTTATTAAAGAAAAGTGTGTTAATCGTATGACTGCAACTATATTACATAACAACTTTATTGCGAGATAAAACTAAAAAGTTTTCAAACGTGATTTTAAGTGTCACCAAAAGCAATAAATATGTATGTATATGCATTTGCTTACTACATAATAGCTAAAATTTTAAAAACATGTAATAAATAATAAGTTTTGGCTTAAGCAATAAAGAAATTTTTTGGAAATATAAAACAATAAAGATCTTATTTTGTTAAGCACTAAATCTTACTTAGAGACAATTTTTACATAACTTTTTATTTCAAAACCAAATTTTTTATTCAAATATTTTATTTAAAATGCTTTTTTTTTTAAGTTTACAAAATCAATAAAGAAAATTATTTGGAAAGAGTTTATGAAATATTTAAAATTTTAGAATGCATACATATACATATTTAAATAAAATCTTTTAAATTAAATTAAAAAAAACCTTCTACCCGCATTAACGGAATTTTTTTTAGTATAAAATGTTTTATTTTTAAATAAATATTTTTTAGCACTTTATAAAAATCATCATGATTACAGTCACGATTTGTTAAATTTAATTTTAAGTTTTTTAACTAAAACTTAAGTTAAAACAAACAAATAAATAAAATAAATTGTTCATAAACGCAAGTAATAAAAAAATGTTTGAGTAACTTCACACACATATGAATGTATGTATGTATATACATACGTATTTGAAATTGTAACGACCTTGGGAAATCATCATTAAATCACAATAAATTTGTAAAGAATATCGTAAGTAAGTGATTCTCACGCCTTGATATAAGCAACCAATGGAATAGAAATAAAAGCTTAAAGTATATATTTTTTTAATTTCATATCTTTAAATAAACATGATTTAAAATAAATATTTAACTAGACAAATGTATAAAGTTTCCTATATTGACAGTGTTATTAAATTAACGACTAGTGTTTATAGAAATGATGGATTCACAAGGTATCATAATTTTAAATGCCTCAATAAGAAGCATAGAAAATTGGGCTGTCATTAACAACTTCTCTTAACGAAGTGTATTATTTTAGATCTTAATTGACGGGTTAAAATAAAATATAAAAAAAAAACTTTTGATATAACAATGTCACAAATTTCTTAAATTTAGGTTGATGTGTGGAGTTATTAAGTAAAATCTTAAAGCCAAACCTAAATCAGCGCGCTAAGCGTTGTGTAGCTGTCAAAAATTCTCATGCCCATACAAATTGTATGAAGCAAACCGAAATAGCGTGGCGTCAGCGCGTTGGGTTTTGATTTTATTGAAAATTAATGCCATTTTAGCAATTTTATATCAATCTAGCGATTTTCACTTCAAATTTAGCGATTTTCTCATTATTTTATTTTTATTTGGTTAAATTTTGTTTAAAAGTTAAGTTAACATTACTGTTCTGACACAATTTTACGCTCCTATTTAGGTAGGTCACTTCGGCGTAAACACTAGACGCCATTCAACGCAACGCTCT
>NDXZ01016571.1:0-10626 GCA_003055125.1 Paykullia maculata
TTTTGACGTAAATAAAAATAGTTAAAAACAAAAACGTTGGACCACTGAATTCTAATTAAAGCTATTTAGAACTTAGAGTAGGGATCTATTACCATTATATTTTCTGGCACAACTAAAAATAAGTCACTTTTATGAACAACTTTATACCAATTGAAACATTAAGAAAGACAAAACTGTTTTTTAGTAACAGTTAACAACAAAAAAATAAATTAATATTTTTCTTATAAATAAACAAGTGTATTGTGCATAGTTTAAGCATATAAACTCGAAAAATGAAAATTTTGAGTTGTGTCACTTTTGAACTGGGTGTGCGATATGTATTTTACTCCCAAACAAAAATTTTAGTACAAATACCCAATAGCACACCGTTGACACTCGAACGGTCTATTTTAAATACGAGATTTTTACCATTGGTAATTCATAAAGTTTCTCTTAATGTTTTAACTACTTCTTTTCTTCAACGTTCCAACTATATTTGCTAGGAAATGTTTAAAATGTGGTTGCCAAACTGTTTTTACGTTTAAAATAGTTTTTAACAACGAAATCGCTTTGATCTCTCATCTGAGATTCAATTTTAAATAATCTTAAAGCATCAAAAACCTTTTAAGATATTAGAGCAAAATGACAAACAATGACAACACCAGATTTGTTTTTTTTATTCTTTATTCCCCTTTTCACCACCAATAAATTTCACCTTGTTGTTTTTGATAATTTACAATAAATGCCATCCACCATCTTAATGGTCACTTGTCAGTTACTCGGCATTTTTCAGACGGTTCGCGTCGGTGATCAAAAGTTAAACATTTGTATTGTGTTTTTGTGTTAAATTATACATAATTTAAAATCTTATTTAATTATAAGAAAAAGAAAATTAATTGTTTTTTTCGAAGTTGTTTGTAAAAAAAAATATATAATTATGTAAAAAAGGCAAATTTCATAAGATTAAAAAAATGCAAAAGAGTTTCTCTGTGGTGAAAATATTCATGATATTGTTTTTGTTTATTAGTTCTGTTGTTTTTTGCTCATATTTGCTGTTGCTTTAAAAGAGAGGCTAAATAAAAAATATTTTTTTTGTTATTGTTGGTAGAATTTAAAGTTTTTTTGAAGTGAGTGTAATTGCAAAACGTAATAGTGTTCTATTTTTGTTGTGAAAATATTTTTAAGTGCAAATCATGATTCGTCGTGTCGTTTTACTGTTTTAACTCATCAGGCTGTTTAAATAAGAGGTAAGAAATTAGTAACGCAAATAGTAATGTTTTAATATTATTATAACTTTTAAACTATTTTTGTAACATTTTTTATTTTTATTATATACATATGTACATAATATATGTACATATGTACATAATAAATGTTTTAAAAAAAATTGTATTACTAGTGATAATAGTTCACATTTAAAACATGTAAATGTTTACACTTGTCGTTTTGCTAATCGTTCCTCTGCACTCTTATTATTAAATTTTATTTTACAACTCAACAAAGCGAAAAAATTGTTAAATTTTTTTTTTGATAAGTGCCTACAATTGCCCCTTGATTTAAAGAATTTTTTTTAGATAATATTTTATATCTATGATATATTTTTAGATTTTTTGAATTTCGATTTGCCAGAAACTTCAGATGCGTTTGTCAACTGTCAAATATAATTCCACTGTTATCAGTAACAGTTCAATTGACAAATTAAATCGCCACTTGTTAGCTGCCATCTGCTAAAAAATATTTTCAACTGGCAATGCCAACAGCATTAATTCACTTTTCATAGTCAACCTATTATTATTATTAATTTTGCAACTTAAAAATAAGCAGCCTTTACATTCTCTTAGTGCTACCATGTATACATACTTATGTTTAATCAACAATAATTCTTTAAAGAAGATACATACATATGTACATATGTATATCGAAAATAAAGTTTAATATTATTTCTGTTTTGAAATGAATTTAAATAAAATAAAATTGCATTTCGACCTTTTTCTATTAAACAATTTTTATGATTTTTAGGATTAGATTATTGCTTATCGCAAAAATTGCAGAAAATATGTAGTAGGACAAATTGCAGACATTTTTTTACAACGATGGGCTTTTTTGTTTATATGAAATTTGGTACATTTTATCTTACAGTTCGGGTAAACTTCAAAAGTTACCCTAATACATAAAAATGTATTTTTTTATAAATTTTTTTTGTAATTCCATCGCATCTATGTATATAATTTAATTGTATGCTATATTATTCTTTAAAGCTTTAATGGTCTTATAAATACTTAGATAAGTGATTATGTGGAAGCTGGGGCCAACAATGGATAAATAGAAATCGAGTTAGCCTATTTGCCTATATGTAGAGAACTCCTTAAGTTGAATTTATTTAAATACAAGTGTTTATAAGTCAGATATAAATATTAAGTTCTAACTCTGGGAGAAGGTTTATAAAACGGCAAGCTTAAGTCAGGTAGATGTGTTAATAAGCCGTATATATATTAACTCATTTTACTAATATAAGAAGCATAGGGCCGAAACAAGATTATTCCATTGTACTCGATCTGAAGCGAGATTTTTAGCTTCTTTTCATTGTAAACTTAGGCGAGACAACTCTGCCGCTTTCACGTGTGAGCTAGTCTTCTTTTTCTGCGGCTGACTTGTAGATTCCAATTAATGGCTTGTCTCGCTATATCTGATGACTGTTTGCGCAAAGTGTGATCAATCTAATTCCACTTGCATTTACGGATCTCGGCTTGAATTGGCTGTTGATGGGTTTTAGACCAGAGCTGGCCATTTGAGATCGTTTCAGGCCAATAATACGTAGAATAAACCTTAACCCTACGGTCAATGACTGGGTACCCGGGTACCCTTTTTCAACTCAAAAATGCTCGCAATTCTATAATAATAAAGATATTGCAATTAAACTTCAGTTCTTCGCAATTAAGGTGTTTGTTTATAAACATTATAGGTAAACAAAAAAAAAATATTATTAATTAGATCTATGTGTAAAACAGTTTAACATTCAACACCTTAGCCAGTCAATGACCGGGTACCCCGGTACCCGTACAGTGGAATCAAGTTTTTGTAGCTCCCATAGGTCGCCCAGAATTGTATAAGGAATCAAATTTTTAGAAATATTCCCTAAAAAAATTATATTGAAAATTAGCAATATCTATCAGTAACTGGCTCAGATATAAGCAAAAAAATACAACCACCTTAACCCTAATATTTTGCAGCTTTTGGATAACATATAGACATTTGAATAAAACTGGGCGAATTGAGCTTCTGCAAAAAGCATTTTTTTGTGTATTTTTATGTGATATAGTATAAAAAGTTACCACGGATTAGAACAAGAAAGTTGTTTTTAAAAAAATATTTAATGCAAAAACATAATATTTAATATAACGGTACAAACAAGTACAAAGGGGTACCCGGTCATTGACTAACGTACATACATATATATTTTTGGTCATTGACCGTAGGGTTAACATGTTTCATCCTTGTTTTTCTTAATTAAATGGTTTGGTTACAAAATTTATATGTTTGGTATTAAAGGTGATATAATGCCGTCTGATATAGTTTAAGGTGGATATATGACTACTATTTGGCCTCTAAAAAGTACGCACAAGCACGTTATATCCTGTCTAACCATGATGGTGTAAGGTGTAGCAGAAATATATTTGAATTTACTTTGCCATCACTTGTCTTTATGTATTGAAATCCTTTTTGGAAAATCCCTCAATTTTTGTTATATACATATCTAATAATAAACTAGTTTGATTGCAATATTAAAAATCATTTACTTATGTGAATGACATAGAAAATCATCAATATGAAAAAAACTTATATACATACAATCACATATTGTAGTGGATGTGAAAAAAATGAACTTGTAAACTTTACCATAAAATATTATAGATATGTATGTATATTGATAGACTTGGCATAAATTGCAAAACAAACATAAAAAAATTGACAGCATTGACATCATATCTAACAAAACATAATGTGAAAATACTTTTTATAATGATAGAAATGACAATTACGATGATAAACGTATGGATAGCAATGCCAAAAGAATAAGTGTTGAAACGAGAAAACGCACGTAAATTATAAGATTCAGAAATGATTGAGTAACTTTTTTACTTAGCAGTTTGGCGTTACATATTTCTTAAATTTAGTCAATGTCCGATTTTTAAAAACATAACAAAAGTATTTATAAAAAAAAAACTTAAAACTAACAGTATTTATTCAATAATGTATAATAATAAATATTATCTTGGGTTGTCTTTTCTTAAAAAAAATAAAAAACGAGTAGGGAGAGAAATACTTAAAATGCGATAAAATTGTACACAAAATAGTTATAGTTTTGTTATGGCGTACACTAAGTCAAACATATGTGTGTTTGTACATAGCAAACACTTAAATATATATGTATGTATCAGTGCTTCTCAATTTGTATTAAAGAAGATCAATAGACTTTAAAAAAAATTAATTTATCCAAAGTGATCTACAAATATAAGTTAAGAGCATTTTTTATACCCTTCACCTTAGATGACAAGGGTATATACATATAAGTTTGTCATTCCGTTTGTAATTTCTACAATATTCATTTCCTATCCTAGAGAGTATATATATATTCTGGATCCTTATAGATAGGGAAGTCGATTTAGCAATGTCTATCTGTCAGTCTGTTAAAATCAACTTTTCTTAGGCCCCCGATGTCGTGCGGACCTATTATTGGTATCAAACGATCAGAAATTTACCCGAGGTTACTGCTATTGAAAATCACGAAAATCTGTAAATTAACGAGATATAAGCAGACATTTTTTTTTACACAAAAATTATTATATTTGTGTGTTAGACATGGCTTTTTGGGAAATTTAAAAAAATATTTTAAATAATTAATTTAATTGTACAATTAAGTTGAGGACTTTTTATATGCTTTATATTATACAACTTTAAGATTATAATCAGACGTTTAATCCTAACTTACTTAAATTATGTTAAACGTTAAGTTTTAATTGAAAAGTATGTTTGTAAGTAACGGAGCAATACATTTTGTAAAAAATTATATTGTAAAAGTTAGTTTTAAAACAGGCCAGCTAAGATTAGAGCTCAAAATTATTTAAATGTTTTGCTTAGTCGGGCTTCTTAAAAGTTTCAAAAATTAAAAAGATTTAAGTGTTTCTGCCTTAAGTTGTTAAACAAGTTTATAAACCAAATTGTGAAGCTCTGATGATTATCATAAAATATTTATTTTTCCATTACTATTCACATTTGTTTTATCGCCTTTTGTTTGTCATACATATTCTTCTTTTAACGTAACGGCTAAGTAACATTTTCTGTTCCTAGTTTAGTTTTAATGTCATTTATTCCTGCAACTGTCACGTATCATATTCTCTAATGGCTTTACTTTTAGGAGTATTGTCAGTTTTAGTAGAGATGTCCTAATGTGTTAATGTACAGTAGTCATACACACGCTACATGTGCATATTTAAACAAAAGCATGTACATATGTATACATCAAATTGAAATACATATTAAGAAGTTTAAATGTATGTATATAATTCCGTTTAATTTACTACAAGTATACCTGGGTGTTTTATTCATTTTTTATTTAGTGCTCTGAGATATTGTTTTAAATTTTTTCACATCCCAAGAAAATGGTATATTGTAAAAAATGGTATTGTAGCAAATAAACATTCAATACTGCCACACCGATTTTTCCAATTTATTTCATATTTCGTTTAAAAACCCCTGAAAGTCAATACATGTTTAAACAGGTAACAATATTATGTTCAAACTGTTCTGAATCTTATGAACCCTTTGCTAACATGTAAGGACACAGCTATAAACTAATTTTTTTTAACAAAAAGCATAGACATTTTGGTAGCATTATTTAAATATTTTGCGAAAAAGACGTAACCGCTAAAAATATACTTTTTAATTAGTTTATTTATTAAGAAATGTATCTTTATCATTGTTAAAATTTCAAGGGATGTTTTTACCTAAAAACATTCAAACTTATTTAAGGACAAAAAGCGTCAAACAATTGTTTGCTACAAATACTGATTACCATTTAGGCAAACATTTGAATAATGTGACTGTAGCCTTAAAAGCAACGAAAGTTGGGTTGTTTTGAGGGAAGTAAATGTTTTGAAAAAATATTCCCGTTAAGAAACAAGTGTCGTTATTAGTTTTCCCTTCTCTGATTCGTTACATAGTTGAACTAATTAAGAAGATCATTATTTATGTGACTTGTATCCCATATTGATCCTTTTTGTGATATATGTATACAAAACACATTTCATTTATTTTCTAGATGTGTCGTCATTCACTCTAATCAACACCCACGATATTTGCAAGATACATTAAAAATATGAAGGCAATATGGTCTGTAGTTAATAAAGATTTATCATAAAATATACTTTTTTAATACGACAATTGCCACGTCCCCTAATCCAATATTTTATGGAATGGGAATGGCGCGATAATAATATCCTTAGTACCCCAGATACATATGTATATATGTAAGTGCCCAGGTGCTACAGCCAACCAATTCGGCTCAAACAGGAGTTACACTGCACTGTTTCTTATATATTTCATTTTTTTTATTTTATGTTTTATATGAGAAATAACTTTTGAGAAATAACATTGTTAAGACAAAGCTAGAGCTCAGTGGAATTTGTTTTAAGAAAAACACTTTTGCTTTACATTAAAGCGTTTTAACTGACGTTCTGTCTGAATGTAGAAAGTAAGGAAAATATAATACGTAAATTATAATTCCCAGCTTGCATATATTTTCTGTTCCTACTTTAGTTTGACCTTAATTTTTAAGCTACAATTTTTGGTTTTGTGTTAAAATTTAGGTATTTAAATTAAAAATAATAAAAATATTTTAATTAAAATTAATAAAACTAATCGAATTTTAAAACTTTTTAAAGAATTCTTTATTTATGATATATTTTTTTAATGACAACTTTTATTGATGCTGATTAAAAATTTTAGTTTTATTTTGCGTAAAGCTGGAACTATACATCTTTTTTATTTTCGAACTAGTATTTTGTGTATTTTTATTTAACTTAACTTATGTTAATTACTCAGGAACTCGTAACATTAAAGTTATTGAGCAAACATGTACGCCTTTAGGTACCTCTTTTTTTACCCCAGCCAAATAAAATGCATTTTTTTTAAGTGACACCATTTTATGGAGAAAGCATAAATTTCAGTGCTAAAACAAAAGACTCTATAGTTGCACAGACAGGAACATCAAATTGTAACATTTAACTAACAACTGAAGCAAATATTAACCCAGGGACAAAGAATTCAATTAAAAACAGTTGAAAATAACAAAAACTTACAAGAACAAGAAAAAAAGGACGACACTAATAGTTGGAAAAAGAGAGAAATATTTCTGAAAAACCATTAAAAGAATGTTATGCTAACTACACTATTATCGTATGCCATACTATAACATAAAGCGTCATGTTGCAAACAACGATAGTGGGTAACAAAAGCTAAATTCTATTTTTAATAACGTGTTAAGAAAAACTGTTGTTATTTTATATACATTTTTGCAAATAACACTTCATTTTTTGTGAATATATTTAGTGCACGATTAATTTTGATAATAACTGTACACACATACATACAAATGCCAACCGACCTGCAACAAACATATCATGTTGCTACACTATAATGCCCAACCTTCAACCAACCAAACGATCAAATAAGAAATACAACAGGAAAATGTCAATGAAATATTGCAGTTCCAGTAAATGTAAACTGCTGCTGCTGCCTAAAGCTGTTTTAAGGCAAATGTCAACATTGGCATTATGTTTCTCTCAAAAGAAAATAAAATAGAAAATATGGAGTGAAAACTATTAGCACAAAAATGTTATGATGTAGAAATGAAATTTGGGTTAAAGTATATGCAAAATTAAAAAATAAATATTATGGCAGAATGTTGAAAATAAAAAATAATAATAAAAATATTAAAGAAATAAATTGAAATATTTTGAAAGAACTTATGCTTCTCTGCTTCTTTATAATTTTGTGTGGGTTACAATTCTGTAGACAAAGAGTCCATTAAAATTATTTCAAAATACAAACTATTTGCTTGATCTACTTTTACGAACTCATTCGCCTGCATAATAGCGTAAACTTTTTTAGACACATATACAATTTTTTTTTAAATATTTTTAACAAATATAAAGACAAGTTTTTATTGTTTAAAGATAAAACTACAGACAGATTTTAACTAATGCTTTTTCAATTAGAATTGCGGTTATAATGTATTTCTTGTGATTTTTGGTGTGTTAGCGTTAAAAACTAAGCTGTAATTATTTAATATTCTGTTTATAATAAATTTCTGTGGCGGCCAAAGGGCCTTACAAAATCTTAAATGTCTAAAATTTTCTTCCCAAAATTTTTAAAAGTATTTACAAAAAAATAAATTTTTAGTTTTCCATTGAAATAAGAAACTAATATTAAACTTTAAAAGAAAAAAGTTTCTTGTTGCCTTAAAGGTCTTTTATTACAAAATGTTATTAAAAAATAAAAAGAAAAATTGTAGCCTAATTTAATTTGAAAATATTTTACGGTTTATAATTTTTATAGCAAATTCGTTGCACAATTGTTAATTTTCTGATTTTGCCACACAACATAAGTGGTGAAATATTGAAAAGAAGAATAAAAAACTATTTTAGTATAAAAAAAGGACCTTAAGATTTATTAATAAATTTGTGAAAATAAATTTATAAATTATTTAAATTTTTTTTTAGTTACCCAACATAAACAAATTAAATAACTTTCAAAAATAATAAGATTTTCATGGTTTCCTATAAGCCTTTTCTCTAAATTAGATTTTAGAACCTTTAAGGATAATTTCAATTTATCAGAAGTCAACAAACAGAATTTATATCCCAAACTATTTTGATAGAATATAGATTATTTTAAAGTATTAACTTACAGGAGATAAAAGCCCTATTGCCAACTTAAACAGTTTGTTAAGTCTTGCGGATTTTACATATAGCGGACTATACATATTAAAGATATAAAAATAAAGCAGTTATGCGAAGTAGCAAAATATTAAAAATATTTTCTTTCTTAAACTATTTTGTATGAATTTAAAATTAAGTTACTACAACAAAACCTTCATACAACTATAATAGATAAATAAATTTTATGTTCTTTAAGGCACATATACAAGCAACTTTCAACATTCAAAAACATCTTTTAAAAAAAAATTCACTTTATGAGCTATATATAAGAGATTATTTATAAAAATAAATTTTGCGCATAAAGGGTTCATATTGATTTTGAAAAAACTTTCGATATTAATACCAAAAGTTGACATATGCATAGCACTTAAAGGCCGAAATTCACAGTGATTAGTCAACTACCTGTATACTTAAATGATAACTTTTGTTAAACTAATGCGAGCACTTGATACTTAAATCATTGCAAATTAAGAGCTGTTTAAAATATAATTGGCTAAGCCATTGCCATTAGTTAAATAAATACACTTTATTTTAGCATAAGTGAGTATGTTTTTAAATGAGTTTTTTTTAAACAAAAAATGTTTTATTTATGGAAAAGGTAAATTTTTAAAATTGTTTTTAGCTAAATAAGACGTTTATTGATTTCAAGCGTTTTGGTGCGAGAGTGAGTAAAAATTGTACACACAAAGAAAGAACATGACTGAATATGATCATGACTGGCATACCATTTTTATGTTTATAATATTTATTAACTTAGTTGTAGATAGTCATAAATATGTTTCTCTTAAAATATACGATAACCATAATCTAAAAGCATTACACTTCTCGCCACTTGAATAGCACGCTTAAATAATTTTTTTGTTTCGCTAAAGATCTCACGAACCAAACATGATAAAGACACAATTTTTTTCTAAATTTAAGCTTTTTTAATTCCAAATCGAATGCATAAACATCGGGTTGGATATCCTTGTTGGTTAATTTTATATGAATTTTTGACTAAATTAATTTTAAAAAAATGACCCTGAATTTTGCACCACTAGAACATCCCCCCCAAACAGCAAACATAAAGAAAAAACCACCACTCGATGCTGCAATTTTTAAAGAGGACGATGAATGCAACGTCTTACATTGGCATTCCCGTTCTTTAATTACATTTTTGGACCTCTAACATTAATTTGTTAACACGACACTACCCCAATTCACACTTCCCGGATCGTTAAATCGTTTATGGAGAGTCAAAACGTAGTGCTGTTAAGTTGGTCGTCATACTTACCGGACCTAAACACATTCGAAAATATTAAGTGATGGTTAGTTCAAAAAGTTTATGGGGGTGGACAACAATATTAAACCATACCTAAAGTTGTACACGCCATTAAAATAGCCTTTAGCTTTATTCGACTTAGTTATATGGCCCAATTGTATAATTCAATCTCAAACAGGATTTGTGGAGCGCTGGTTAACTACCCACTAGCAAATAATTATATGCTCTTTCCGAAAATGTTAAGATTACCGTTTTTACTAAAAGATAAAATAATGTTTCAGTTATAAAATATCGCATTAATGGTTTTTTTGGGGGGATGTTCTATTCAAGCGGTGCTTAATTCAGTGTAATTTTTATACCCTTCACACACACACATGTGTTAAGGGT
>NDXZ01016575.1:5933-24606 GCA_003055125.1 Paykullia maculata
TTTTTTTTTTTTTTTTTTTTTTTTGGTTTTGTTTAACGAGTTCTAAAGCAAATGTCAGCATATTTTCAATAAAATTGATGTGCTCTGCAGCAAACAAAGTCAATTAGTAGAGGAAAATACTTTACTTTTTAAATTAGAGGGATTTTTTCAATAATTTATCCAATAAGTTTTTATAAACTTCACCATTTCAATTGTTAAATTAAGGTTTATATAACTTTATAATTTCGTATGTAACACTGTGGAAAATGAATTTCAAATCCAATAAACATAAACATGAATCTTTCATCCCTGTAAGTTTCATTTGTGGCTAATATTTTAAATCCAATTCAAGGCCAAGGCATTTTGTATATGTAAGATTTAAAACATCACTAAACCCAATTTAAATGTCATCAATTGCTTCGAAGCAGAAACAGACGCAGTTTTTTATTTAATTTTTTTTTTTAAATTATTCTCTGTTTAAAGATAACTTTTTACAAAACTATAACTTAACAAAAATTTTTGTTTTAGTATTAAATTGATAAGTTATTAATGTTTATAGTGCTAACAAGTTTCATAAACAAAAAAACTCGAAAGCTGTATGTATATTGTTGAAGGCCACTGTAGATTCGGCATAAACGAATATATATTTTTAACTTGTTGATCGACAACTTCTAATTCATATGAATGTCTGACTTTCCATTCCACCTTTTTTAGGACACCTTTTGCCAAAATTTAGGTTTAAGGTTTTGTCACAAATAAGCGAGAGAATATAAATAAATGCTTAGAATTTTTTACTGTTATCGCTTTTATTGTAGTTGTTCTGTTAAATTTTAATAAAAAAAGGAGAAATAAAAGTAACAAATTGTAAAAGAATTTGTTAAGCAAAAAATCTCACAAATCACACTTTTAAAATCACAAAAAATAATAGAAAAAATTATACGGAGTTATACTGAGTGTGTTAAAATTGTTGAGTATTTCCTAATAAATTTAAAGTATAAATAAAAAAGTATTATTTAAGCATAAAAGCTTTTATTTTCAACTTTTACATGTTTAATAGAAAAATAATATTTGTTGGTTTTCATTTTGAGAAAACAAGAACCACAAGATTTGCAGTAAAGTTTACGTAATTACCACTAAAATGAAAAAACCAAAAACTTAATTGATAACAAAAACATGTTTTTATGGAAAAAAATATGTTTGTAGAAGCAATGAACCTTATTTTTATTTTACTAGATGTTTCAACGATGCATTTTTTTTCTTCCGCTATTGTTTTTTTTAATTGCTATTTCAACTTTCAACATCCACTTAACATCATTTTAAATTGTCTTTTCTTTTATCAATATTCAATATTGTTATTTACCAACAAATACAGAAACAAAAAACGGCACTTGTTAGCACTGCCAAACAAAAAGCAGAGCTACAAGGCTTTTGAATTGTGTTAAAAGTTGCAAACTCGACCTTAACCTGCTGCTTTTAAATCTGAGTTAAAATAATCGATCGATTTTTTATTGGGAATATGATAACTAAATGTGGCGCGCTTGGCAAAAGTTTAACAAATAATTGAATAGACTTAAATTTAGACAAAACTATAAACTAGTTTTTTTTAGGTGAAATTTTGTTTTTTGTATTTATGTGTATGTTTAACCAAGAAACCCTTAGTGGCATAATTATAACAAATATAGCTGGGATGGACTTCTTTTCAAAAGAAAATGCCTATAAAAGCTTTAAGGCATGTCTTCCCTTGGTTTTAATATAAAAATAAATGTTTGTAGGTTTCTGATAACTTATACATTTACAACATAAATTTATAAAATATGCTTTCAAAGTCATTTTTAGAATCTCGGCTAAAATAAAAAATAAATATTAAATCTCCAGTTAGTTTTCTAAGACCCTAAACAGGTTTTCAACATACATATATACCTGGCAGTTTTAAGGATTCTGCTGTTATTTTTCACCAGATTTTACACACAAAAAACGTCAATTTATATTTTATTGAAACGTTTACATTACAACAACATACGTGAAATAGATAAGTATCTGTACCGTCACCTATTGACATTACCAGACAGTGGTCCAACCACGAGTTAAATTATTATGCGTTAACCATCGCCCCTGTGTGACTTGCAAGGAACACATAGGTAGCAACTTATCCACCCATTATGATTCAGGATAATAGAGTAGGCACCTTGCTTAAGAGCTCGGGCTATCTAGTTTCCCTTTGCTGTCAGACCTACCTTTTATAAGTTAGAGCCTGATAATGTCCGGCTGACCGAAGTCTGTCACTAGCATCAGCCAGGACTCCGACCTTCTTTGCACAGCATGAGTTATTAGTAACACTCATAGAGATGTGTATTCAACTTTCCGAAATAAGTCCGAAGACGAATATCAGACAAATTGACACCTCTTCCTGCTAGTTCAACATAAATGCGAAACCCAGGTATCAAACCACAGCCACCACGTTGACCCCGAAGGGACCTCAAGCAATCAACCAGTACAGGACAAGTCCCGGGGCTCACTGGTTCCCGTGGTACCAGATTGATTCTGGTGAATCACCAATTTGGGTCCAGCCACCCGAGGCTAAGGCAAGCCTCTTTTGCCCCGAGGGCATTAGCACTATGATGGGGATATCATCATGATGCTTTTCTAACTACCCCCGGGGTGACATTAAAAAAACAACAAAGTAAATGATTATCGGTTTAGGTGTGTGTACATTTTGCACCTTAAGTTTTTTTAAATGTTACAAAAAAATTGTCTTTATTATTTTGTTACTTTTTATACCCTTCACACATGTGATAAGGATGATAAAGGGTTTGTCTTTCCGTTTGCAATTTCTACAATATTCATTTGCGACCCTATAAAGTATATATATTCTGGATCCTTATAGATAGGGAAGTCGATTTAGCCATGTCCATCTGTCCGTCTATCCGCCTGGCCGTGTGTATGTTGAAATCAAGTTTTCGTAGCTTCCTTATGTCACTCAGGGTTGTATGTAGTATCAAACTTTTAAAAATACTTTCGAAAAAGTCGGTATTGAAAACTGGCAAGATTTATTGGTAAGCGACTGAGATATAAGCAAAAAAAGACGACTGGCTCGTTTTTTCCCCACAAAAAAATTATTGTTTTGCAGCTTTGAAATAAACTATTAATAAATTTGAAAAAAAATTATACCATTTGGCCACACATTGTGAAGGTTATTTAAGATTTGGCTTAGGCAAATATAGCGCCCTTACTTGTTTTAAATGAAATATAAATTCTAATGTATTTATTCAATTTATAATCCTGCTGTTAAGTCATATTGTCCGATTGTAATGTTTTATTACTTTATATTTGTTGCTGGAAATTTAAATTTTATAAAGTATGGAAATATTAAGCCAATTTATTTTGTATGTGTTTGAAATGTTGTATTAAATATGTGTATTTTGAATGGTGTTATTATTTATTTAGCATTGATTGTAATCGATTGGCTGTTCACAACTAAATAATTCAAAAAAAAAAATTGGTGGACACATGAAAAGCTATACAATTTTAAGTTTGTAAGTTGAACAACTTTTTATCATGTTTTGTTAAAAAATAAAAAAAAATATTTTTGTATATAAAGAGGATTGGCATTTTGTTTTCACTTTCTATTTAGACTGCGAATTTCCAAATCCCAAAAATATTTCATAAAAACTGCATTTTTTTTTTTGTATATAGATCTCTTGCCAAATAAAAGTAATAAGTTTGTCGTGACAAGTTTTAATTTATGACTCACCCTTATCATAAAGTTTTTTTCTCTCCCATTTTTTTTCTTTTGTGCAATCCATTCAAGGACAATTTTGTCGGCAGTTTAGTAGAAGTACTTAATCATGACATTAAGTACCATTGAAAAAAGCAAAAATAATTTATAATGACAATTATTTTGAATTTTACTTCAGATACACTGATTGGTCACAAAAAAGGTAGTCAAACGTTTTAAATTTGCATGTTAGTATTGTTGTTGCTGCCATTGTGTATTGTTGTTGGAGAATTCAAGAAAATCAAGTCAATGTTAATGTTAAGAGCAAACTTTTGTTACAACTTGACATTTCCGATTGAAATTTTTTTATAACAATAACAATGTATAAGTAAAGGATTGTTAAAAGAGTTTTTTTTTTTTGAATTGACAAAGTAATTTCTTATAGTTTTAAGAAATTGCACAATAATATTCGTTTAAATCTTTGTTTTTAAAAATTGTCCTTAAATGATTTTTGGTATTAAAACTAAATTGATTTTATTGAAAATTTCCTATTAATAAAAACTTTTATTTAATTTAAAACTATTTGCATTATTTTTTTGCAGCAAATTTTTCAAATAAATGGAATTTATAAAATTAAATAAAATGTTTTATAAGTTTAACGGTGTTATTTTTAAATTCTTAAAAGCTGTCTTTTTAACTAACAAATTTCTTATATTATTTTCCGCAGCCAAAAAAAAAAGGTAAAAATACTGATTTATATACAAATTTAAGATTTGAATCCAATAAAACCTCTAAGCAAATATTATTTAAGAGGAAATAAAAGGTGTTACTGCTTAAGCACAATTAACACCACATAATTTCAATATTAACTTTAAATCAAACAAACTAAACAAACATTATCGTTAAAATCTTTGCCACAAACGTTCGTCAACGTCGTCTTTGTTAAATACATTTATCGTATACAAACACTCATACATACATACATACGAGTATATATTGTAGTATACAACAAAAGGTTTGTTCAATGAATGGAAATATGTTTATAAAGAGAAGGCCTTGACTGAAAAACACCATGGTGTTGGTGTATGATGTATTGTGGTATATGAATAATAAACAATACGCTATTGAAAGCATTCAATATTATTTACGCACACACACACACACATACACACACAAGCAAACATTTATATATACCCAGCCCGTACACATAAATACACAACGACAACGATAATATTATGTTAAAATCAATTATATTATACTGAAACTCATTTACTTAAATCAACAAATCTTCCACACAGTCATTTTGAATGGTCTCATTTCTTGCCACCCCACTCCACTCCACTAACAGCAGTATCTGCTTGTCTGCTACTTAAGTGCCACTTACCTGGAAACAATTTAACTTAAATTAAGCAAATAAACAGTTCTATTGGTGTAGGCCAGGACCGATGATGAATAGAATTTCTTATCTCGTATTAGCAATATGTATTGAATACATCCGTAAGTTTAGATTTTTTTTAACCATAATTGTATTCGTTAGATAAGGCAAACTTTTATATCGTTATTAGTTTTTCAAATTTTTTAATGAAATTACTCTATATATATATCAAGATGTTTGTATTTTATAGCTGGCCACACCGTTGGACTGATTTTGTGTAAATTTTTACAGCATCTTACTGATAGTCTCAAAGAAACAATAGGCTTAAAAATGTTTGAGAAATTTTTGGGAAATTTTGGATTCCACGCCCACTTTTTGTCTATGTATATACGTAATTGAGTTATGTTATGATTAACTAACTGACTGATTCATTATCATACAGCCCAAACGCATATAGCTAGAGACATTAAATTAAGACTGTAGGCTCCTTACCCGATGTGTAGACCCATTAAGGAGGGATTTTTGTAAATTTAAATATATAGGTTGTAGAAAAGGTAAAAAAAGGAAAAATCTGTAACCTTATATCTGCTAAACTAAACAAGATTCAATCAAAATTTAAAAACCATTGTATTCAACTTAAAAAATAAGAGGATGGGTGTCTGGTACTTTTTGGAAATCGACGGCCTAGGGGGTAAAAAGGGGTAAAAATTATATCTTGGTACTTATTTAGGGCCCCTTGCAACTTCTAAACCAATAAACTTAGAAATATAATTTTAACTGCGATTGTCACTCCTGCAAAAAATAGGAACACGTTTTTGGTACTTTTTGGAAATTCAAATTTATAGCGATAAAAATTTTACTTTTTTTTTTGGTACTTTGTTAAAATAATTTTTTTTTTTATTTTGACACTGAAGTGGTGGTGAAAAAAGTACCAAAGAGGGGGAAAACCGTCAAAATTATATTTTGGTACTTTTTTTGTACATATTTTGAGATTATGAGTCTAGAAATATAAAACTAAGGCCAATTGATGCTTTTGACATAAAAACATCAAACGGTACTTTTAATGTTTGTGGAAACCCTATAGTTAATAAAATTATTACGATTGGGGTAGCAAAGCAGACCGGGCTTGATCTAGTCTTAATTAAACTTAATTTACCTTAAACACTTAGAAAGAATTTAGACTGTGTTTCTGTAGACTTAAGCCGCCGACCTAATCTTGCATTATTTGCTAAGTCAAAAGTCAATTTTTTATTATTTTAGTTTCCTGGAAGTAAATTTCTGATATTTCATCTTAGAAACATTAAAGTAAGTTTGTGTTAGATTTGATTATTCAAGATTAACTATTTTATATATTAATTAACGTTAAATCTTCAAGTTAAAAACTTTGTCCTTAAAACTTTAAAGTGGTAAAAATGTGACAATTAATAAACCTTCTTTAAATAATAATGCTTAGATTGTAATAAATCATCCATTAAGATATTTTTGTTGTATTACAAACAGCGTTGCCGTTGTGACACTAAAGTATTATTTTTACCCTTTTTTCACGCTAATGACACTTTTTATGGTTCTTTTTTTAGATCCCTTTGTATCATTTTAAACAAATTTATGTCACTTTTTAAAAATAATACAAACAATACAAGAAGGATTGTCGGTAACAAATAAAATTTATTTGAAATTTTTAGCATATATGTATACTTCAAGTTATGAAGAAACTGAATCTAAATTTTCAGAGTGAAACTTTACAAATAATATATCTACTTCCCTAAACCAGAGAAATTTTATTAATAATTTTTACAAACTTTTTGAAAAAAGCTTACTATGCCGAAAAAGAAATAGAGGATATTGATTTTGAGAATATTTTCTATGCAAAAAACACATTTGACAAATATATAGGTCATGAAGCAGAGGCCGAAATATGTGTTAATATGTTTCCAAGAAGTGATGTTATAAAAATATAAAACCAACATTTTGAATTTTTATAAAAAATTGTGTCACGTTTATATCAAGAATAGAATAAAAAATAAAAGACTAAATATTTTAAGATATTTTGACCCGGTTTTTATAAAGTCCAAACAAGATATACATTATTTAAAGACATAATTTTTGAACCAGAAACTTTTGCCAATGAATTTAAATTCGTAGAAAGTTATATAAACAGCAAAAAAAATGTTAGGAATCACTTTAATAAGTTATTATAATTCTCGTTTGGGTTAACATATTTTAAGTATAAGTAATTATATTTTCGACGGATTTTTATAAATTTAAACGGCGGTTTTTAAACCGGCTCTAAAGGGTTTTTCTAAGTGTTTCTGTTAAACGAAAAAAATGTTAGGAGTCACTTTAATAAATTATTATAATTCTCGTTTGGGTTAACATACTTTAAGTATAAGCAAGTTTTGCGTAGCACTACAATATAAATCCATATATTTTATTTCATTTAACTGGCAAGATGTAACAGTTTTGGTTTTTTTTTTCTTTGCAAAATGTACCAAACCACATCGGGGCTCTGCGAGTTAAATACATACGAAAATATTTATACATATATTTGCGTACATAAATCATTACTAATGGGATTTGTATTGAATAATGTTGTTTTTATTTATACTGTCTTTCTCTGTTTTTGTTTGTAATAAGGATTTAGTTCTAAATTTTTCGTCAAATAAAGAAATAAAATGAAAAATTATGTTGAGTGATGTTGTTTTTAATAAATAAGATTAAAAATTAAAACATAAAACATAAAGCATGTAATTTTGTGTTTAACAACAAATTAAATAAACAAACGTATTACAGGGTTTTGCCACGTTTGAGTAACCTAAGTGTGTTCCTAAGTATACTTAATATAATTAATTAATATTACTCATACTCTATTATTTATATAAAAAAATCTTTTTTTTTATTATTATGTTAAATATAGTTTATAATTAATTCTCGTTCTAATCATAAGACTATTTGCTTTTATATATTTACTCTTACGGCAGCGAAATTTAATGTATACAAAAAATTTTACAATTTTAAATTGACTTATGTTGTAACTACATACAGATGGTTAATGCACTTCGGAGAGAATTTTTTGTCATAATTTTTTTTTAGCAAAAGTTTGACAATTTTAAATTACGTGGGAATTTTTGACATTAAACTTTTAGATTGCAAAAGGTTTTTTGTTTTATTTTCACTTGTCGCAGTGTGTCTAAAATGTGCAGCACTTAATGACGGTGTTTCAACTAAATACGTTTTCAACTGCCATTAAACATGTTGCGTCAGCAGTCACCAGGCTCGTTTTGTGTCAATTCCATTGCTTGTAGAGTATTAGTAGACCTGATCCATATGTACATAAGTGTTATGTATTTATCATGTACATATGTATGTATGTATGTATGTATGTGGGGTTGAAGCAAATGTTTCAAGTTGTTACTAAATAATTGGCGATATTGTGTAATAAAAGTGCGACGAGACCGTAAATATTTTTACACGACAACATTATTGCAATATTATTATTCCCATTTTTTTCTTGCTTTTTTGCTATTGCTACTATATTAATTAATTAATTTGAGATTATTGTTGTTGTTTGTTTAAATGTTTTTTTTTTGTGGTTGAACAAAATGCTTAAGCCAAAACTATGTTTTCAGTGGTTTAACTTTGACAAAAATTTATTATGAAAAGAAAGGTACAATAAAAATGTACAATTTAGTAAAGAAATTATTAATTTAATTTTGTAATAATAATACATAATTACAAATTTTTAATTATTTTTATTTAATTTCATTATTTTGATTGTTGATAATGGTTGATTACTTTAGACTCAATAAGGCTACTATAACAGCTTTGCAAAGATAACTTCTCTAAGGAACTTAAATTATTTAATTGATTTACAAATAATATGAATATAGAAAGGGATGTTAACACATAAATGGAAGTTTGCAAATTTTGTTAGAAACAATATTTATTGTAATATAAGTGTGAGATTTAAATTTATTTCAAATAACGAATTTTTTTGGTATGTACAAATAAAGAAGATAATAATAATAACGACTGTCGCCCGCCCTCTACATGTGAAAATTCTAAGTTGCTTCTTTTATTCCAGACATAATCCTGCATATTGAAACGATTACTATATTAATATACTTATCGCAATGAAACCATCGCTAATAATAAAATGTAAACAAAGAAATGTCATCAAAAGAATTTCTGTTTTTTCTTCTGTATTCATGTGTAAATATCGTGGCTTAGTTTTGCTTTCGCACACGTAATAATGAGTTATCCTTCGGCAAAAAAAGACTATGAGTCTGTTCCAAACTACTATTATTATCCACCACCTCAAATAATATCATCAACAACTACAGCAACTTATGCTGCACCACCACCAATTCCCGGTGTAGGTTCAGAGCCGCCAAATTCAGATGCAATTGCACCTCCTCCGTTACCACCGGGTTCGGAAAATCTCTATAACTATGTGTGTAATATACCACCTCCTCCGCCACCACCACCACAACCTTCTAGCAGTGGAAGTGCGTCATTAAAACATTCCTATAAACCGCCTGGATATGGTGAAATATTAGAAAAAGGTACATACCCTAAATATACTGCAGGCTATGATAGGCCAACTTCACATAGACTAAATGAAATTTCTAAGCATGTTGATTATCATGGGCCTCCGCCAAACTACCCATACCCTCCTCCCTCTACGGCCACACCAGTCTACGAAGCTAATGCCGCACATACACATGATTATCATCACCCGGACTATCAATATGAGTATAATAGTAACTATTATGCACAAAATCATACTGGTTCTTATGGCCATCGCTACCCCTCGAAACGTCCTAGATGTGAATACTATTCTAAACCTTCATCGTATGCCCACAGCAAATCGGATTCATGTTACGACAACAAAGCAAGTACTTCAGCATATCATACGGACTCTGACAGATTGGATAAGCAATATGTGGGAACACGTCATCGTCAGCGGGAGGAACGTTTGACCAAATCTGAGTCGGAACGTGATCGATTGTTGCGAACCTGGCGTTCGAATTATTGTGAAACTTCCGAAGAAATTCAACGTAAAATGGATGAGCTGGCCGAAATGGATGATGAAAGTCGTGAGGTCTGGGTGCGTTCATCTCCTGCCGATCCTTACTACAAACGTACGAACAACATACATGAGGTAGAGGCAACTACGCGACTTGGCCTGCTATGTCAACTCTTTGAGGAAAAACTAATCAACCGATCTGAAATTGTGCGAGAGACATTACCACCATATAAACCACCACCTCGACAATGTTGTCGTCGCGTGTGCAAGCATAAATCTGAAGGTTGTTCATCGTCCGACAGTGATTCATCTGAAAATGAAGAATTCAAACTTGAACAGGACAACTGCATGGAGGAATTATCACGTAAACTGCAGCATCCCTATCGTATTCATGCTGATTTGTGGCACAATGAAAATGGTGAAATGAACGATGGTCCACTTTGCCGCTGTTCAGTTAAATCCCGCAGAGTCGGTATACGTCATGGCATCTATCCGGGAGAAGATGGCTATCCGAAATGTGATCCAAACACAAATAATGCCAATAAATTACATCATTATCGTATTACCATTTCGCCGCCTACGAATTTTCTTACAAAAACTCCCACAATTATTAAGCACGATGAACACGAATTTCTCTTTGAGGGCTTCTCATTACTCTCACATTTTCCCTTGGCGGATTTGCCAACATGCAAAGTTATACGTTTCAATATCGAATATACGATCTTGTATGTTTCGGAGAAGATGCCGGAGAATTTTGCTGTGCGGGAATTGGAATTGTTTTGTGAGTATTATTTGTAGTTTCAATTTAAAACTTATTTTTTGCGTTTTTTTTTAATTCGATTTTTTGTACTTTTTTAGTATTTTGATTTTTGTTCCTTTTTAAACAAAGTTAAGCGGGTAGTGTTTGATAAGTAAAGTGTAGTACTTTTGTTATTTTTGTTTTTATTTTTTGCAGCCAAATATCTCTTTAACGAATTGTTAGAATTAGTGGATTTTTCACTATTGCCAAATATCAATGGTTCCATAGCAGAAAATAGTTGTCCTGCTTTTCACTTCTTACCACGCTTTGTACGCGACCTACCTGATAACGGCAAAGAGGTGTTGGCCATGTGTGAAGTTCTTAAATATCTACTCGACAATGCTGAGCCGTTGGTGGATAATAATAGATTACACAACTTAAGCCATATACCACAAGCAGAATGGCAAGATTATGTGGATAATTTTAAAGGTATGCTGGCCACAAAACCAGGCTATAAACCCTCTTCTGTGAGGGTAGATCAATTGGATCGTAGTGTAAGCGATTTGCCAGAATGCTACGATGCCGAAAGTGGTCTTTGCTATCCGGCCATAGTGCATTTTGGAATACGACCGCCACAACTAAGTTATGCGGGTAATCCGGAGTATCAGAAAGCCTGGAGGGAATATGTTAAATTTCGACATTTAATGGCCAACATGTCAAAGCCGACTTTTAAAGATAAACGTAAGTTGGAGGAGAAAGAGGCACGTTTGCAGGAAATGCGTACCCAGGGTAGAATGAAACGTAATGTTACGGTTGCGGTCAACTCAAAGGGATACCATCGCACAGGGGTAATGTGTGATATTGTTCAACATGCCATGTTAGTGCCCGTACTAACGGGGCATTTAAGATTTCACAAGTCTTTGGATTTGTTGGAAAAAAATATTGGCTATAAGTTTAAGAATCGGTAAGAACACACAATTCAAAAAAATATTCATTCACGTTTTATAATAATAATTGTTTTCTTTATGTTCAGTTACTTACTTCAATTGGCTCTAACACATCCTTCTTACAAGGAAAACTATGGCACAAATCCTGATCATGCCCGTAATTCTCTAACAAACTGTGGCATACGTCAGCCCGAATATGGTGATCGGAAAATTCACTATATGAACACACGGAAAAGAGGCATCAATACCCTGATCAACATTATGTCGCGTTTTGGCAAAGAGTACGAGACAATGTCGAATATAACACATAATGAACGTTTGGAATTTTTGGGCGATGCTGTTGTTGAATTCCTTAGCTCCATACATTTGTTCTTTATGTTTCCAGAATTGGAGGAAGGTGGTTTGGCTACTTACAGAGCGGCTATAGTGCAAAATCAACATTTGGCTTTGTTGGCGAAGAAATTACATTTGGAGGAGTATATGCTGTACGCTCATGGTTCGGATTTATGTCACGAACTAGAATTACGTCATGCCATGGCCAATTGTTTTGAAGCCTTAATGGGTGCCCTGCTATTGGATGGTGGCATTTCGGTGGCAGATGGTGTATTCATGAATGCCCTGTTTATGGAGAACGATCAACTGCGTGAAATTTGGAAAAATCTACCTGAGCATCCTTTGCAGGAGCAGGAACCTTTGGGCGACAGAGACTGCATAGGTTCGTATCCTATGCTGCAAGAGCTAACCAAGTTTGAGGATTCAATTGGCATACAATTTAAGCACATCAGACTTTTGGCCAGAGCCTTTACGGATCGTTCTATAGGTTTTACACATTTGACATTGGGCTCTAATCAACGTTTGGAGTTTTTGGGTGACACAGTTTTACAATTAATTTGCTCTGAATATCTCTACCGCCACTTTCCCGAGCATCATGAAGGTCACTTATCGTTGCTGCGTTCATCATTGGTTAACAATCGTACCCAGGCGGTTGTGTGTGATGACTTAGGCATGACCAAATTTGCCGTGTACTCTAATCCCAAGGCCGATCTAAAAACTAAGGACAGAGCCGATTTGTTAGAAGCTTTCTTGGGCGCTTTATATGTAGACAAGGGTTTGCTGTATTGTGAACAATTCTGTCATGTCTGTCTGTTTCCTCGTCTACAGTTGTTTATCATGAATCAGGATTGGAATGATCCCAAATCCAAGTTGCAACAATGCTGTCTCACCTTACGCACCATGGACGGTGGAGAACCTGATATTCCATTGTACAAGGTCATAGAGTCTTCGGGACCCACCAATACGCGAGTTTATACAGTAGCTGTGTATTTTCGAAATAAACGTTTAGCCACTGCTACCGGCTCTTCCATACAACAGGCTGAAATGAATGCCGCCAAACAGGCTTTGGAAAATTCTCGTGATCTATTTCCACAACTCGATCATCAGAAACGTGTCATAGCGAAAAGTATTAAGAAACAAACGGGACGAGAATTGAACACAGAAGAAAATAACCAAACGGAAGAGAAGAAGCCAAAGTTTACAGCTCCCATGGAGGATGAATCACATTTACCCAAACAATACCGTGAACGCGAGGATATATCAAGTGACGAGTTACCAGAGGATGATGACAGTGAGGATGAAGTAGATGTAGATATGAATGATGTTGCAAGGAACGTCGATAAAAAGGATAAAAGGAAAATGAAAGGTAAGTAATCGAAAATAAAATTGCTTTTTAATTAGTCTGTTCTATATTAAACTTTGCCAAGGTTTACCTGTAAGTCGACTTGTCTGACCTACAGTTTGACAATGACCTAAAGTTTTTTTTATAACAAAATAAACTTTAAAACAGTTTTTCTAACTTGATTTTCATTTTTATCTTTTAGAGTGTTCAAGTAACAAATTATCCGACACAGAAAGTGTGACATCAGCTACTAGTGTAGATACTCCCAAAAAGAAATACTTCAGGCGTTCCTTAGATCATTTATCTTCCAAACGTTTGAATTTGAAAGATGCACCTTTAGAAACTATTCAAAAACCAGATGCAATAACTTCTACCATAACTTGTGAGGATGTCAGCAGCGACGATGAAGATTTCCAAAAACCCGATGAACCCTCTAAGCAACCAAACACAACTGAAGATAATAAAGCTGATAAACAGAGTTTAATTTTAAGCGATTTAAAAGACTTGGTGGAAGATATATCATCTTCATCGGACTTGGAGCCCGGTGAAATATCTAATTAATTTATAAAAAAAAGAAGCCATTTTTAACAACAAAAATTGCATTTATAATGAATATTGTAGTGGTCGCCTAAACGAAAATCGTATGTTTTTGCACTCCTTTGCAAACGAAACGTTTCAAACGAAATAGGTAGAAAGCTTTTTTCCTGTCGCAATAATATACTTTTATTTTTATTTATTAGTAAAAAAAATTAATTTATTAATTTAAAATTAATTGAATTTGTTTTTTGTTTATTTAAGAAACGTCATAACATTTCTTTCAATTTCGTTTAAAAAAATAACAACTTGTTTCAATCAAAAAAAAAAAGAAAAAAACAAATTTACAATTAAAAAGAACAGATAAAATACTAATAATTAGATCTAATTTAATATAGAATTACAAAGAAAAGAAACAGGAATTTCTTAATTGCCAAATTAAAAAACTAAAAACAAAATATAAAGTGGAGCGCGTAACATTGTTTGGTTTACTGCATAATTTTGTTTTTATTTTCGCAAATTTATCAAATAAGCTTAACTAATAAATTTGTAAAAATAATATATTAAAAAGATCAAAAAACTAATTTAATTGAATTTTGTTTTTATTGTATGAAGTTTATTTAAAACACTTTCTAAAAGTGTTTAGAGTGTAGAATTTTTGTTTTTAATAATTATTTCCTCGGCAAATGAAGATTAATTAGAAAGTTTTTCATTTAAACAATGAAAGTCGACGACTGCTTAATTTGCCATCGTGGTGCAAAGCTTTTTGTACTTCTTTAATGTCGGGTAGGCTAGAAATATCACCGCGGGCTGCCACAGAAACACAACTGCCTAAAATGCGTTTTGCCACTCTTTGAATATCAGCAGCAGTGATTTTGTCTGAAAATTTTTCAGGAAAAAATAAAATAAAAAATTATTTAAAACGAAGTTAAACCAAACCGTTGGCAACCTACCAATTTCGTTTATGAAATGTTCTGGTCTTTTACGGTGACCAGTAGCCAATACTTGACGACCCACATCCTCAAATACCACAGGTCTCGATTCCAGGTTCATTAACAACATCGACTGTAGTTGAATCTTTGAACGACTTAGTTCTTCACGTCCTGGATTTGAGGTCATATTAACTAATTCTTTCGTTATTACTTCGATCATGTCACGCACATTATTTGGTGGAGCACTGGCATGTATACAGAATAAACCAGTGTCTGCATAGGCATGATTATAGGCAGTAGCACTGTACATCCAATGATAACGATTTAACACATTTGTATAAAGACGAGAGTACATTCCTTTGCCGGGACCGCCAGCTGAGAAGGAACCTCCACCGCCCATCATAATATTAAGTACACACAAGGCTACAAAATCGGAATCCTGATGAGAGCAACCCTCTAAACCGATCACAACATGAGCAAGTTCGGGCAGACCGGCTGCGGCATAAATTGGTATTTCACATTCCTCTTTGCGTAGACCTCCGGTATATTGGGCAAAAGATTTATCAACTTCCTGGGCGCCTGTCCCTTCAATCTGTTCCATTTCCCAAATAGCAGCATCGTCCACAAAGAAACGTTCGACATGACGCACTAATTCATCGTGGTTAACCTAGAAGCGTGTTAAATTGACGAAAACAAAATTATGGAAAATAAACAATTTTCTATAAACAATTGCCTTAATTATTGCCAATATGTAATCAGAAATTATTACAAACGATAAACTCACCCCAACGCCTGCAATAACCATACGCTCCGGTGTATGATGATATTTCAAATAATTTAATAACACATCTCGATTTATAGTATCTAGATTTTCTGAGGGGCACAATTTGGGCAAACCTAAAGTATTATCTCTATAGGCAGCGGCATGTATCATGTCCATAAGTATGGGCTCCTGCTCGGGCCGCATACCCAAAGTTTCCAATTCAAATTGTATGGCACGTCTAGCCAAAAACACTTCCTCCTGGTGCAAAGTTGGTCTCAGTGTAACATCGGCCAGCAGACGGGTAACCGACTCAATGGCACGACTATCAATGCTGGCAGCGTAAATTAGGGTATCACGGGAACTTTGACAATCACATATGCCACCATTTTTCTCAAGTTCTTTTAAAATGGCATCTTTATTGGGAAAATTTGTGGTTGACTAAAAAAACCAAAAATTTTTCAATAAAAAAACAAAGAAGTGGTCTCTAAGGTCATCAATTACTGAAACTTACATTAAAAGCTAATTTCTCAAGGAAATGGGAAACACCTCCAGGATATGTAACCTCATAGCGAGGTCCCGAATCAATAACCAAACCAACTGTACAAAATTGGCCAAATCGAGGCTCAGAAGCAACTCTCAATCCATTCGGAAGTATCGTTACTTTTGTTGTATTGCTTTCCAACAAGGGCTTGGCATACTCCACCTCAGGCAAATTTTCCATGGGCTGTGTTAAAGGTGGCAATTTGGTAACCACTTCAGTCGAGGGTTGATTTATAGTATAAAGTCCATCAACATCTTTACGTAAACCACCGGTTATATTACCAATACCGGTACCACTACCTATTTCATCTATGCTGGGCGATGAGGTTTTTGTCGCAAAACGCCGGGACACACTGGATTGAATAAAAACATCAAACAACACGTTTTAGGTTATTCAATAGCATTATTGTATTGTGAAATGTCAAAATTTATCATCTAACTACACTTACGTTTGCCAAGAGTTTCTAAAGTTACTGAAAGCACGCAATTGCATTTTAAATGCCTTTTTTTAACACACAAATATTGTTTTTTTTCTATTCAACTGATTATTTCGTTAAAATTTTAGGTTTATTGAAGCTTCTTTACAGATTTTGAATTTTTTCTAAAACATTGCTACGAGAAACAAAAAAATTCGTCAGGAGTGTAAATGACAGCTGTTTTTACATAAATGTCGGTTGTTTGTGGATCCTAAACAAAAACAAGTTGCCAGATTTAATGTATTGCGCACTATTTATATAACTGCGTACTAATTTCATTTCTCTAACAATTCTTGAACAAAATTGTGTAGTTAACATAATTTACACACGCAAGAAACTTTTAACAGATTAATTCCGAGACGCAAAATCCCTGCTTAAATATGTATACTCCCTTAACAAGTTTTTAATAAATCTTAATTTATTTCCAATTTATGTAAGACTAAAACTAAAAATTTCTTGAAAAAAAATGTCTTAGGAAATTTTTGCTATTCATTTCCTTTTAAAATATAGTACGAACCTTTTTTAAACCAAAATAAAAATGATTCCATATTTATATATTGCAATAATTTTGTATTTGTTTATTTACTTTTTTAAGCTATATATGTTGACCTCTCGTTTCAGTTTTATTCTTAAGAAAAAAGTCTACAGCTATCATTCAAAATTAAGCTGAAATATAATACTTTTGTTATAATTTATTATTCCGTTTTCGTTAGTTACTACAAATTTTGAAAACATATTTTAATACTAAGAAAAGAAATATTAAAGTAAAAAAAAATAAAATAAAAATCACATTCAATGCTTAATTTTCTAAATCACTTTTATTCTTATTCATCTGTTTTTCTTTTAGTACAGAAATAATAATTTTTTTATTTAGAAAAAAAAATTAACAAATAAAATATAATTAACATTTTTCAGGCAAAAAGCTTTACTTGAATATTCTAACTTATTTAGTTAAACATAAAAAAATATGTATATGTATAAAGAAGTAATACCAAAATATAAAATTAATAAATATTACCAATTTTTTTTTAATTCTATTCATATACATAATTACAAATCAATAAGTTAAAAAATAAACATATTCATTTTTTCATTTCTTTCGGTTAAATAACAACACATTATGAAACTTCGACTTGTAAACTTCTAATTTTTTTTGCATTATTGTTAGACCTAAGCTTTAAGGGTTTAAGTGATAATGATATTTTGTTTAAGTTAAATTAATTTTTAATTTTCTCTAAGAAAATGTCTTTATTTTTTTACTTATATAAAATTACAAGCAAATTAAGTATGTACTTTTTGTGTTGTTTTAAGTTATCTATAAAAGATATAATGCGTAAGAAATGTACTTAAAATAACTATATTTGAAGGTAAATCTATAAGTTAAAGCTGGTTCTAAAACCCATATATTCTTATTTTTTTGCTTAACTTTCTTAGGCATTTTTTTGTTAAATTTATATTATTTTTTCGTACAAAAAAATTATTCGGTATTTTAATGTTATTATTGTAACTTAGAGCATTCTTAATGTTTAAAAGTATATAAATAATGATGATGTGGATTTTATTTTCGTTAGAGAAATGTCTTTTTTATTCATCCGTAAATGGATGTTCCGATGTTTCACTGCTATTACGTCTACGGTTTTCGAGAATTTTTGTCGCTTGTTCTAATGTTTCCTTATAAAAAATTTTATAATTTTCACATGGCAGTGAATATTTTGTGTCATCAAGATGCCATGTTAGTCCTAAAACAATATTAAAAGCTGATGTATCATAGCTATGGCAACCAGAATACCGATATTGGGGCTTTTTGTTGTATTTGCAACCGTTCGATTGAGCACCTGGAATTGTTGAAACAAAACAAAAAAATTTTGAAAATAAGTTAGAAAGAAAGCATTACAAGTAACAAAAAAATACTAATAAGCTTGTTTACTCATAGACATTTATTATTCAGTATTTTTTTTTTTTTTTTTTTTTT
>NDXZ01016575.1:24623-48525 GCA_003055125.1 Paykullia maculata
TTTTTTTTTTTGTTAAAACTGCAGTTTTTATTTGGTTCTGTGCATCACCTGATCTATGGAAATAGTTAGTTTTTGTGTTTTTTATAAAAAATGTCAAATAATTTTTTATATACTTATGTATTCTAAATTTAACATATATTTTATTTTTGTTGGTATTTTGATTATGTAGCTACATATTGCACTAAGCCCTTTAAATTTACTAAAAATCAGTTCTTTATATATGCATTATTTTTTTTTAATGATATTAAGATATCAATAAAAATCTAACCATCGTAGCTTAATTACAGTTTGTTTAAATTTTTATATTCGGTAAAGTATACTTAAAAATTCTAAAATGTGTGTAATATTATTTATTTATTTACGGCGTCCATGCACAACAAGACCAAGTCTTATAATTACAGTGCAAGGTTTAATTAAAATTCAAGTTTTTGTGGCATCATAATTTAAAATTGAAAATAATATGAATTTACAATTTTTGAATATTGCAAGTTTATTTAACATAAGCCCAATAACATTTTAACCACCCTCTTTTTTTAATTAAATAGTTTGGCAACGATCTATCATCCATACATAAAATAAACAAAATAAAATTCTAATCACTGTGGCATCTCTTCGTCACTTTGTACAGAAAGCGAAGAAAATAAAAGCAGAATACGTGTTTTCAGAGAAAAAATAAATAAATTAATATAAATTTGAATTTTCTTTGCCGTCAAATATTTGTGGTCTTTTTTATAGTTATTTTTTTTATATTTATATACAATAAAATATAATGAGCACCCAGGGATATTCGCAACAACCACCGTTGCCCAGCGGCCAACCAACAAGTAAGTTAAATGATTTAGTCGAATTGAGACAGACAGACGGGAATTCCGTTTAGAAATATTGGAAAACCCCAATAAATTTAATTAGCTTAAGAATGTTTCAAATGTAGTAGTATGTACAAAAGTTTTTGAAAAAATTATGTGAAAATTAATTATTGGTTTTTTTTACAAATTTGCTAAATGTTTTATTTACTGCAGGTCAACCCTATAGCTGGAAGCCAAGCTCACCGGTCGAGGACTTATCCTCACCAGCTAGTGGCGGTTTCATAGATCCGGAGGATTTACAACCCAAAAATTTTTCATTTAATGAAGCCAGTGTTCGCAGGGGTTTCTTACGTAAAGTCTACCTCATTTTAATGGTAAGAGAAAAAGCGAAAGCAGCAAATGTTATGGAAAATCGCAAACAACGATGCATAAATGTTGTACATATGTATTTCCGTTTGCTTGTGATGAAATTTTTTGGGACGTAAAAACCCCTCAATTTTTTTGAAAGAAATGTGCATAGCATTTGTTTACAAAATGCGTTTGCCGAAATTGAAAAAACAATTTTAAATGTTTTGCTTTTCTAACAAAATACAAAATTATTGTTCATCTGAAAGCAAGTTGTTGACTTAATGATCAATAATTAAATAATTGTTAAATTTTGATTGCAGGCACCGTAAAGATTAAAAGTTTTGTTATATTTTTTATTGCTCAGATAATTATTTTTGAGTTATAGGTAATTTTGGATCCAACTGTAATGAAATATTCTTCATTAACATTCGAGTATCGTGCCCACATAATAGGAAACGATTAGGCACAAATCATGGTAACATAAATTTACACACAAGATATTATTTCCTGATAAGCACACAGACGAACTTACAGTCAGATTCATTAATTAAGAAAAAAAATTTTGTTTTTATCATTTAAACAAATTGTTATTCCAAATAAAAAATTAGAAAGCAATAACTTTAAAATAAGTAAATAAATTGTACGTGTACGCATTACCAAATCCTTTAAACATAAACTTGACAATCAAGTGCTATTTTCGGCAAATATTTAAACTTTAGTTTCATTCCATTAGGTTCTTTACTAAAAATTTGATTTTTGTTAAAATGTTTAACTTTCGTGTGAAATTTGTTGATTTTATAAAATGTATTTATTTCGCATATCTGGCAAATATTTATTTTTTATTATATTTTATTTTATTATTTTTTTAAATATTATCCTTAACAGGGTCAATTGCTTTTTACATTTGGCATAGTGGCGCTTTTTTTATTCCACAAACCAACATTGCAATTTTCTCAGCAAAATCCTGGCCTGTTATTGGCTGCGGTTATTATAACACTGGTGGTTGTTGGTGCCATGGCATGCTGTGAATCAACACGTCGTACATTCCCTACCAATTTTATATGTTTAAGTATATTTACTGCAGCCGAATCATTCCTAGTAGGTGCCATAGCGGGACGTTTTAATTCAGAATCGGTAAGTTGTTTTGCAAATGTTTAGTAATAAATATAATATAAAAAATCATTTTTTTAAAGGTATTTTTGGCTGTCGGAATAACGGCTATTCTCTGTTTAGCCCTGACTTTATTTGCCTTTCAAACCAAATTTGATTTTACTGCCTGGGGTGGTTTTCTGTTGGCTGCTATGGTTTGCCTATTAATATTCGGTATTGTTGGTTTATTCTGGCGCGCCCATATCTTACAAACTATTTATGCCAGTTGTGGTGCTCTTTTGTCTTGTGTTTTTCTCATCTATGACACCCAAATAATGATGGGCGGTGAGCACAAGTATAGCATTAGCCCTGAAGAGTATATATTTGCCGCCTTAAATCTTTACATGGATGTCGTGCGCATTTTCTTGTTCGTTTTACAATTAATTGGGAACAGAAATAATTAATTTAATTTATATATGTATACATATGTACATATTTAAGCATTCCAATAAAATATCAATTTTTATGGAATTGAGCAGAAAATTGGGTTGGCAGTAAATAAAATTTTGATATATTTTACACACATTAAATCCACTGTTCTTTTGAGAATCTACGTTTTTTTAATATATATACACGTGTAAAACGAACTACAAATTTTTTGTAATAAAATCAAGAATTTAATTTATATGAAGATTTTTTGTTTTGTAAGTCTCAAATACTTCGAATGTATTTTACTCTATAGCATATTTTAATAACGTCCTTATTATTTATATACATTATTTATGGGAATATTTCACTAAATTTAGTTAATTATTATTGACTTTTTTTCTTATTCACATTATATTCTATAACGATAATGCTTTTTAATAAATCTATTTCATTACTGTTTGTAAAATTAAAATTTTAATTTATTAAAACTGTTTAATGATAAAATAAATTAATTTTGTTATCACTATTCAATTATAACTTTTTTGTTTTATATGTTACTTTAAAATTAAAGTTTTTGCTATTTATTTCCTGATCACTATAAAAATTATAACGTATCATTTTAACAGTTTGAGGAGAAAGATTCATTTAGAAAATATGAGTTAGTTTAATTTATTTATATTTTTTCTTTAAAGCTACTACAATCACAATAATTAAAAAACACAGTAGCATTCAATGATAACTCAATTTTTTATCATTATCAAACAACAATTAAATTTTAGTGCTTATGAAAAATTCCCATGTATGTATGATATACATACATACATACGTTTATATAAATTTATGTATATTTCAAATACATATTGAAATAAGATATACATATATAAGTTTAATAGTTTATTTGCAAAAACTAATATATAAATCGTTTTTTTTAAACAATATACCTTTTGTATCATTTAAAAAAAAAGTTGTCTTATGTTAAAATAACACTTATTATGCCGTTCTTCCGTACTCGCTGGTAGATGACATCGATACTTCGGTGACGTCTATGTCGACCACCTGACTACACTATTGGACTGTGACCCATACGCTATGCTGGGCTACGTCAGGGGCATAAAATGGCAAACGGCGGCAAATTCCTAGCCTCGTACACCTTCCCACACTCGACCATCCTCCTATTCTACTTTCTGTTTGTACATTGTATTTGTACATCACAATGGACAATTCTGTCTCTGGGTGAAATGGTGAATCTCTAGGGGCCACCATATGTCCTCAAACCTAACCTAACCTATGTTAAAAAAGGTCTCATGTCCCGTAGGACATACACTTAAGCCTGCAAGTCGGCTTGTTGTGCGCTTCTTGGGATGGAGAAAAAGAAGTAAAAAGAAAAGAATAAGCGAATCAGAAAAAAAAACATCGATAAATCCGCACTGCCTTCAGGAATGAGGTAATGCGAACGAATTTTCTTAGCGCTTCCCATTCTACACCTCCTAGGTGAGCCACGTCCGGTATCGTGTCCGACATAAGTTACTAGGCCCTTGCATGTGCAAAAACAGGGCAGTGGCATATAAAGTGTTCAATCGTTTCGATGTCCCCCCAGCATGCCCTACAATCCCTATTCTCCACCACTTCCATCCGCTAAAGGTGTGCTCGTAAGTTCGAGTGTCCCGTCAGTATACCCATCCTTAGTTTCGGTTTCCTTAATTTCAGGATCTCCTTTGTCCTATTCTCCTTAGGGTTACGCTATTTGGCTTTAGTTTCATTGTTCTAAGTTCCGATAACAAAAATTTAAGTTAGTAGCTTCTCAATTACAATAAATTCCTTAAAAAGTCTTTTTGTAGAAAGCAAGAATAAGTTATCTAAACATAACTTGCACTAATGTTGGACCTACATACATATTTGATTTTGCAAAACAAATAAGAAATGGCATAAGTTCGAACAAAAAAAAATTGTTTTAAAATAATATCATTCAAAAGGTCACATTATTCTACGTAAAATGACTACTTGGGTCCTGTGGAAAAACAAAAAATAAATCTTTGTTCAGGTTAAATTTAAAAAACTGTAGTTTAAGTTCCAAATTGCATTTTATGTTGCTATGAATTTCAATAAATAAACCAAAATACAATTTCCATGGTATTGATAAAGTAAATATTCTGTCATTTTACGTTATCTTATAGCGAATTATTTTATTAAATTTCATATCAGATGTAAAGTCAACTTTAATTTACACACACACACACACACAATTGGCAAACAATTAAATATCAATAATTGTTGTTTTATCTTTTAATTGAGATAACAACGCATAACACACAATTAACGTTAATGACTTGAGTTGAACAATAACACAATAAAACAATAATTATCCGTAAAAACTAATGGAGTTTAAGTTCGGAACTCATCATGAATAAATCGAGTGCAATAAATGTTTTTACAAAATTTCCAACAGCTGCTCGAAAAAACAAAACAGACGATAAGGCTGGTTTGGAAATATTACCGTTTAATGGTAAAAATTGCAAAATATTTAATTTGTTTCATTTTTTCTGCAGTTAAGCGTCACAATAAGAATAATTAAATAAAAATAATTTTACATTGAAACTATAGATAAAAATATACAATGCAATTTATTACAAACGCCCTTACATTTAGAATTAAGAGGTTTCAATATTGAAGATCAAAAGAAAAGGAAATTTTTAGTGAGAGCCATATTTGGTTGGATAATTGTGAGTATTAAAGTAAGAAGAGGTGAAATGTTTTTAGTTCACCCTTATTTCTTATTTCCTTAAACAAATATTTTGTTATGTCACTTTGTTCTAAAATTTTTGGAATTGATATTATTCTTAACTTACATATAGTAAATACAAACTTACATACATATGTATGTTTGTATGTAGATAAGAAAACACGTGTTTAAGATCAACATCCGCACTTAAAAATAACATTAAAACAACCCTACAAATTCTCTAAATATAATTTAATATCTTGTAAACATATCGACCTTTAAACCCCACACGCTGCCATCATTATTTATTTGAACTATAGCATCATACAACACACATTTAATTGAATTTTATTGTTTTTGTTAATTGTTGTTTTCTCTATCGTTGCAGCTTCAAAATCTTTTATATCTGCCAGTTATATATTTATTTCAACGACATTTATCATTGGATATACAAAATATCGAATTTTCTGAAGTAATTTGGATAATAAGGATCGCTTTAGCTGCGCTGCTTTATTATTTGCGAAATTTGCGTCGACCAAAGCTAAACGCTTACTTGTCATTAATCTTTGTAACAATGTTAAATGCAATTCTAATGGGACTTTATGCTAATGTCATGAATTGCCTAACGGTGGGTAAAAAGTACGTTTTTGGTACAAAATTTCTAATTTCTCTTCTTCAATTAGATCATATTTCAGCCATTTATATTAATATTGCAGTTATTAGCAATTATCATTTACAGTTTTCAGTCTAAATTTAAATTGACAAATTTTCGAGCATTTTTAATTGTAATCGTTATTTATGTGTTATTTCTCAACTCAAATATTTTCATCTTTAAGTTTTCAACATTCTATAGCACAAGTACATTTAGCCTGCCTGCAGCTATTTATATAATTTTTGATACGCAGCTGATGTTATCGTCCCCACTGCATAACTATCAAATGTCACCAGATGAACATGTTTTTGGAGCAGTAAATATTTTCGCCGATCAATCAAAATTGGCTTGGCTGCTATTTAGATGTCTTTTTCTGGACAGTACAATAGAAATTTGTAAAAATGTGTTCAAATCCATGAAATCTCAATTGTATTAAGATTACAATTCAAAGAAGGAATTTGCTATTTGTAAGTTCGATATGAACTTAAAAGTTATTCAGTGAAAAAGTTTCGTTTCTTCTTTTTTACCTAAACAAAATAATTGATACTCTATTTATTTTTCTAAAAGGAAAACTCGTGGCAAAGAATATAAAAAGTATTAAATTTATTTAATTTTTAAAGTAAAAAAAATACATGTGTATGTATGTATGTATGAAAGTATTTTCTTCACGTACTATTGCAATATAAATAAAAAAATTCAACGTTAAATATGTTAATAATAATCATAATCAATATACATATATATATATATATATATAAAATAGTAACGTGACAGATTGACTGATTGATTTATCATCGCACAGCCCAAACGTACATGTGCTTTGCACTGTGGGTTCCTCTCCTGTTGTATAGATTAAATATTTAGGGCGTAAAACAGGATAAAAAAGGGAAAAAACCGGTAGCCTTATATCTGCTAAACTAAACAAGATACAAACAAAATTTAAAAAGCATTGTAATCTACTCAAAAACAGCTGTCAGGACAGGTGTCTAGTACTGTTTTGAAATTTGAGTGCCTGGTTGATAAAAACGGGTAAAAATTATATTTTGGTACTTTTTTGGGGCCCTTATACCTACTAAACTAATAAACATAGAGACGTTATTAAAAATACGTTCGTCACTTCTCTAAAAAATAAGAATATGTTTTCGGTACTTTTTGGAAACTCAAACGTATAGGAATAAATGTGAACAGTACAAAAAAGGGGGAAAACGGGAAAAAGTGTTAATTAATAACAGAAAAAACTGGATCGATTTTATTAAGATTTACGTGGTAGATAAAGAGAAATATTTGAGTAAACAGTTTGGGGTAGCGAAGCAGACCGGGTCCAAGCTAGTTTTTAATAAATTAAAAGAATAGAAAAGCATAAAGATAGTCGAACGTATGTATGTACATGTATGTTTATATGCGGTAAAAATAAATAATGACTTTGTCCGTTGATATCAAATAGCCATGAATAATGTTAAAAGAATGTAAATACACAGTTTTCTTGTTTATGAACAAATATTTATGTAGCACTTGCAATTATTAGTTTAGTTATTAAATAAATAAAAATGTCTTAGTCCTTTAATTAGTTAAAAAGGTTTTACATACTTACATATGTTTGTACATATGTACGTACTATGTATATGGAAACTATTGAAATAAAAAGGAAAAAGATAATTTTTTAACTCACCAATGGGATCAATACACTCCAGTGTTAGGGCACATTTTATCCAAGGCAATAAGATTTTCTCTGTTACAAATACTGTATCCGCAAACAGCACTGTATCCAGATCAACCATTCTTAAAAAGAAGAAATCATCGGCATCCGTTTGAAAATAATCAAACATTTTCGGATGGGTACGCGTCGAAACAGCAGTCGGTGTATTCCAACCCAGTACCCCCGATTCGGTAACTTTTGTTTGCAGATCGTAGAGATCTCGACTAGTACCGCGTATTCGCATATAATTTTCAGCAAAAAGTATAGATTTTGAACGCATTAATGCATCTTTTATCACGATTGGACGATATGCGTGCATACGCTGATCCGCAACGTACGAGGGAAACACCGATAAATCATAAGATATAACTGTACATCTGGAGCTATTGCAATAAGCACTTAGGGCTCTTAAGTCATCCTCCGACAGACCAAGATCATAGATGAGTAAGTATTCATTTGGAAATTTTGAAGCGATGTTTTGTGAAAGTAATATGGCTGAGGGAGCTTGTCCCTCCTGGACATAGGTGACAATAGTGAAGTTTGCTTTTGTGCCATTAAAATATGGTGTTGTATGTAAATGATCCGTCTTCGAATGAAGTTTATCATCGAGGCCATCATTGTAGCTATTCCCTGAGTCGTGTTCAAGAGGCAAATGTTGAATTTCAACAACATAACCCTGACCATCAGCGTTGGTTCCTTGAGTGCTTTTCCCTTTCGTCTCATATTTGAAGTACGGAGAATTTTTTATTGTTGTATGTGACAGTGACGACGATGAAGACCGCGATGTTGAGGATGGTGTAAAGCCCAAAATGGCCAAATATTTTGGATCAATATCCAATTTCTTTTTTTCTGAAACACGCAAGTTTTCCTAGAAAAAAAAGAATTAAAGGAAAACATATTCAATCACATATGTATGTATGAATGTATGTATGTATATAAAAAGGAAACTAAGTGTTGTGCTTAAAGGAATTTTAAAGGATTCATACCTAAAGAAAATGCTGTATTATGCAAAAGTACATAAACATCAAATCTTTACCTAAAGTTTAATTACTTTTTTTTTAACTTAAACGACATTTGGCTACTAGAATATCCCGATTTCTTGTGTAAACACTATGGCAACAGCAGGATACCAACTACAAGACTACAAATGCTGTTGCATACAATTGTCGTCGTGAAGTGACCTACAAATTTATATTGAACAGGACGTGTAGCCTAATAGTTGTGATGGCGTCAAAATAATCGTCTTCATTTAAACGTGTATATTTCAATTTCGACAGACTTAAGTCGACTTAAGAGATTATTGCTACCGAAAGCACAGATAACTATTTATCAAATTACTCTAATTAAGATCTTAATTGGCCAATTCACAACCTCTGTTATATCGTAGTAAGTTGTAAAAAATAAAATATTTTCTAAACAAAAACATCTGTTTTTAGTTTTTTCAACATATGTACTAACATCGATACGACGATACAATATAGGTTGTGAATTGGCCAAATATAATGTAATAAGTAGCAGAGATTAGCTTGCTAGATTTTTTAATTAAATTTAAAAAAAAACTTTGATACAGTCTTTAAAAGAAGACCTTGATATATTGAATTATTTAATACAAATGTCTGCTCTATAAATAGTTTTATTTTTTTTTTCTATTAATTTACTTTTAATATGTTTAACTAAGCTTGACGTCATTGTAAATTGTATTTAAAAATATGTATGTATGTGCTTCTAAATTAAAAAAAAAAATAATACTGCATAGGTCCGTTCATTTACATACTTAAAAGCTATTAAATATTAGAATTTACTGGATTGCAATTGTTTACACGAAATCCAAAAAATGTAAGCATAAACTAAGAAAGTAATAATAAGGGATGGGCAATTGAAAATAAGGTCGATATTTTTTCCAATATCGTTGCCGGTCGATATATACGATTATATCGTAAATTTAAAAAATACAGGAAAAACGAACTTTATTAACAAAAATTTATTTTTTATTGATATTTAATGGTTAACATAGAAACAATTAATACAGAAAACTATATTTGAGGTTAAACTACAAAGTAAGGCGCTGCAAAAATATAATTGAACCAGTAATTATCAGATACTGACATAAGGATCCCCCTCTGTTTGATGTGTTCACCTGTTAAACAGCTTCTACTATCAGAACTATCAAATTTACCGCTGAAGCAACTTTTTTTAAAGACACCGAGAAAGTCAAACAAACTAAATATTTAAGGGTACATTCAGAAAGAACAAGCGTGAAATGCTGGACACACACAACTTCACATCGATATTGCTTTGTTAAAAATTCGTTAAGAACAAAACAATGTAATCAAAACATTATCCACAAGTTATGCATAATGAGCATTCACACACGCGAACAAGATAAATGAGAAAAATATTAGGCTTATAGGCAAGAGAGGCAAAGAAAAATGTATTTTTTGCATCTTTTTCGCCTCTCTTGCCAATAAGCCTTATGTTGTTCTCGTAAATCTTATTCTCGTGTGTGAATGCTCAATAACGCTGAATAAACCCCAACTATGAGACTGTTTGTAATAATTTATTTGGTTTCAAAGAGTGCCGGCCGCAATATTGTTTAACAGTTAATTAAAAAATTGTTTTGAAATAAACTGTAGTACATATCTCCTTTAGGTCAAAATGACCCAAAAATATTAGATATATGCCAATTTTACAATTTATATAAAATAAATTTATCTCTAAATTTCTACATTATTTAACAAAACATTAATTATTTTAATAAAAACTACAACAATAAACTACTTAATATTTTTGAATAAAATAAAAAACATTTTTAAGATAGATCAATGCATAATATTTTAAAATAAGTCGCATTAAAATATTCCTTTAGGTTTCGCTGAAATCAGTGTTTGTTTTGTTTGATTTGTATGCGACTTCTGTTTTTGTCGAATGCGAATGCCTTGGTTTTTTTTTAATAATCTTGAAAACGAACAATTGGCCAAAATCAACCTTAGCACTAATTATAGTGAAAATCAAGAGCTTAGTTTTGAATGCGTACGATTGTCGCATTCGACATTGGACAAATGCCCATATACTCTTGCCACCTGTGGTAAATGGTAGAAAAATGGTTTTAAGCCGATCGCTTAAATAAAGGAAGAGTGTAGAGTTTTTGGACATTACAAACATAAGCATTAACGCATAATATCCTTATTGTCTATAGTGGTGTAGGGTATAACCAATGCAGTAAAGTTTGTATACAACATATTCGTTTTACTTTTATCAAAATAAAAAAATAAATAAAATACAATTACTTGCTTATTAAAAAAACTGATTTACACTATGTACTACATATTTCAACACAAGGTGTTTGTTAATTTTCGCGCCCTTTGTTTATTTGTTAAAAATTTTTTCTAAATTCTCTCTTTGCAAACAAATTTTAAAAAACTCTTTAATTATTTCAATAACAAAATATTCAATTTAAGGTACATAATATGTATGTAATATGTTCATATGTATATTTTTAACAAAATATTTTTTTCATATTTACAACTTATGGTTTTAGCAAAAAAAAAAAAAAAATAAAAAAAATATAAAATAAAAGATTTGCAGGCGGATGGTTCAAAATTCAAGGCGGCTAAATAAAACCTTCTTACATGTTTTTTGACAGATAGGAAAATTCGTAATATCAGCCAATATTTAGACAGATTACTACAATCAAAATAAATACAAAAATAACTCATAAATATATGTGGTATTTTATCAAATTCTTGACAAATAAATTATGTGTATATATATGAAGGTTTGTCATTCCGTTTGTAATTTCTACAATATTCATTTGCGGCCTCATAAAGTATACATATTCTCAATCCTTATAGATAAGAAAGTCGATTTAGCCATGTCCGTCTGTTGAAATCAAGTTTTTTCTGCACCCGATGTCGTACGGAAAATCAGAAATTTCCCTTAGATGCTTGCTATTGAAAATCACTTAAATCCGACAAATTTACTAACTTTAGTTGTTAGATTGAAAATCAAATCAATAAAAAGATTATAAAGAAATGCCAAAGAACATTCATTGATTTGTAATTATAAAGCATTTGCTTCAATATACCCCACAATGTTATAAGAATACATACATATGTATGTACATAAAAAAAAAATTGAGACTGTTTATAAAAATGTTCAATTTTTACACTTGAGAGTTACGGGTGTGAATAAAATCTTGTTGCTATAGACTTGCAAATACCATTAATGGGATCAAATTAAACTGTCAATACAAACAATATAACAGTTTATTCGATAAACATAAAATACAAAATCGTAGTTAAAAAATATCGAATTTAAGTTGCAAAAAAAAATATTGATATATCGATATATTGCAAAGTTAAATATTGATGAAATATATTGATTGAAATCGTTATTTTTTGCCCAACCCTAGTAATAATGTGACAATTTATTGACTGACCCTCATATTCATAATAAATTTATAAGTTTATTGAAGGAAAATTTATAATTTTATTGAAGGTTTATTGAATGAAATTTTCATACAAAATTTGTTTTATTAATTATTGATAAGTTTAAAAATTGTTTATGATTATGGGGGTGAGTATTTTAATATTTTTTCTAGGCATTTTTACGCACGTAAAATCCAGTAAAAAAAAATTATTTAAAATGTAAACAATAATAATTAAGTATTGAATCAATCGAGTACAAAAAGATGGATTAAATAATCAAAAGCTTAAATATATAAATTTTTGTACACATACTTAAAAAAGGATTTTTGTTATGTGAAAATCTTTTTAAATTACAAGTTACTGGACTAAACCAAAAAAAGTAATGTCGATTATGGATGGCAACCGAACTTCAGTTGCATTTGCAGCCAAAAAAATCTGCAATTTCTCAGTTGCCATTATCATCATACTTTGCATGTGAAGTTTACAGCTGCTAATTGACAGCTGTCTTTTGTAATAATATTTTTGGTACTGACAACGCAACTGAGGCTCGGTTGTCATCTATAAACGAGTAAACCTAATAGTGTATGATAAATAAATGTGTTTCAAAAATAAATAAATAACTGCTCAAGTCTAATTCCTTAATTTCAAACTACACTAATTTTATTGAATTTTTTATTATTTTGAAAAATTTTCCTGGAAAATCTTGTTTAAATTATAATCTAACTTTATTATTGATAAAGAAAGAGATGTCCTTAGAGATATCCTGTCCACTTAAACAAGGGACCAAAACAAAATAATAAATTTTATTACAAAAAAATCAGCAACGTAAAAACAATAAAATTAAAGATAAGAAGTTTTTCCTTATTGCAACAGGAGTTGTATATTAAAACAAACAAAAATTTCAAGATAACCAAGTAAATACAAAGTATTGTCCGTTGATTATACCCTTCACACATGTGGCAAGGGTATATACATATAGGTTTTATTATTCATACTTATGCTTTTTTTTGTTTCTTTATGACTTAAAAGATTAAACTCGTTTAAGCGAATTATTTTTTTTCTATTAAATGACAATTTAGCATGTGTTCATTTAATTTATCTGTGTTCAATAAATAACAAAAAAAAAAAAAAATAGATAAATGTTGGGTATATTAAATTTGTCATTCTGTTTGTAACATATTTAAAATATCCGTTAAGAATATACTTATTAGAGATAGTAAAGTGTTTCTCCTGGTTTATTAAAAACTCAAAACTGTATTTAAACAAAAAAAGAGGAAAAAATGATCTGCAATGCTTAACTTTCTCATAAGCCATATTTGACCAACATAACCTCACAATAGATAAGTAATGTGACACGGTCAACTTTCATATAAGGCGTATTGAATATAGGACGATATGTTTCTTAATCCAAACTAAAGTCATAGCTAGAAATAAGTGTGGCACGCCTCCTAGAGCGTGACTTCCCAAAAAAGGAGTATTTCGTAACTAATTTAGTACATATTCGGACTTCGTTGTTCTCTATTGAAGTTCAATTTTTTTTCTTTTCATACAGATTGATGTTTAAAATTACACCAATAAGCCGAAGATGGCAATCGTGATGCAGAAAAAACCTATGTGCTTCTATTGCTTCCACTCTTAAATTTTCTCTTCTCTCTCTCTCTTTACTTTTTTATTTACTATATATTTGTTCGGTTATCTTTAAGCCAATCACTTCTTTTTCCTTTTTCTGCTGCATAGCTACAATCGCATTTTAGGGTCTACTACGAGTCCTTTAAACTTACCCTTATTACAAATATGTACATACAAGTATGCTCCTCAAGCCATTAGAGTAAAAGCAGTTTAGTTTTAACTACGCTTGGGATTAAAGGTTTAAAATAATGTATAATGCGTACATACACACATACATATGTAAAATAAACAGTGCTTTTTAAATGGTCATATGGGAATAACTGAATGACTTTTTAATTTTAAACAATCTGATTTGTGAATTAATTATTTGATAAAACATGCAAATTGTTTTTAAATTGATTAATATGCATTAAATAATAACACCTGCTATCGCAAACGCAATTAACAAAAGTTGTTTAAATATTTTCGAATTAATTTCAATTGTCGTTATCTACCCCAGTATTAGTTTAAATATGACCAAAATTGTTTTAATATCTTTAAAAAAAAAGCAATAAACCTATGTATTGTTTTCTTTGATAAGACTATGACGCATTATACATTTTATTTTTCTACGTATTTATCTTAATTACTATTATTCACTTTTTTTTCATTAAACGGTCGATATTAAAAAAAAAATATTATTCACCTGTTTGTTCTTTAAGATAAATATTTTCATTCATATGTACACTTAGTCGCAAAACTCTACATACGATTTAAATTTTTCAATAAATTTTATTTTTTTAATGAAAATACATCAAAATTTTTGAACTTTACTCGGTAGAATAAAAATGTAATTAAGAACAATTTAATCGAAAAGACATTTTGTAGGATTTAATAATTTTTTTTAGAATTCTGTCTTTTCTTCAACAGCAGAAGTCTACATACGATATATTGTTAAGCACTTTGAGGTAATGAGATATGCAACTTAGTAAACATTTAATGGCTTGTTTGTCTCCCTTAAGCATTTTCAGCTTCTTTCAGTCTTTTAGGCTTTCCCAAGAAATTAACTGCTTGGCCCACAAAATGCGAACGATATTTTTGTTCGAATAAATATATTTTAAACAAAAACAAATTTAAAATTTTTGTTTTTGTTTGAAATATATTTATTCGAAAGAAAATATCATTCGCATTTTGTGGGCCAGGCAGTAAATTTGTTTTTGTTGTTTCAAAAGAAATATTTGTCTATAATTCATTCGAAATACGTTTTAACTGGGAAATAAACGATGCATTTCTATTCTCAAGTTTTTGCTTCAAAGATACCCCTAAAAGTTTAATGATATTTAGGTCTGGGGATTGTGGAGGATGTGGAAGCTTCGATTTAGCATTGTAGAGCAGCCATTCTCTTACAAGTCTAAAGTTGTGCTTGGCGTCGTTATCGTGCACAACAATAAAATCTTTTAATACTACTTTTTTGCACTTTTCGGATTTATGAATTTAAAAAAATTAGAGATTATCTATCTAGGTTAAGATCGATATTTTCAAAAGCGACAAAGTGATCGTTTTTTAATTTAATTTCTTATTAGTGTTATTTTTATTTCTTATTAGTATTATTTTCATGTTATTTGGTTTATAACTGAACCAAAATAAAAAGAAGAGAATTAGTTATTAAGTTTTTGTACAATATTTTTGGTCTGAAAGATGTTAGATCAAGATGTCGTTATTTCATCGAACATTACTGTACATATGCATGTGTACATGTAAATATGTATGTACATACATATATAATTATAATATACATATTTATGTATTTACATACATATGTACATATGTGTACATAATTATGTACTATGTATATATCAAATCAATATTAAAAATATGTTTTAATATTGTTGGAATAAATTGTTAAACAAGCATTTAATATTTTTTTTTCTAATATAAAATTACTACCTACTAAGAATAAGTCAATGCAAAATCTTACCTGTAACTTATTCAGTTGCTGATGTGTTTGTGAGACAATATTTTTCAGTGAATCATTTGGTTCGCCTGCTGTGCCCAGTACGATAAAGAGCAGAGTGGTGGCAACCACACAACACAATATTACAATGAAATGTTTTGTTCTCATCGCTATTATACGTTTGTAATATTTACGTATTTGACGTGAATAAGTTGGTGTTATTGTTGTCGTTGTCGTTGTGGTGGCTGCTGTTAATAACGATGCTGGGGATTTTATCACCAATGTTGCTGATAATGATGATCTGGCAGTTGTTAGTGTAGATGTAAGAGAAAAATGCTGCTGCTGCTGCTTTGAGAAATGATGATAATTATGAATATGATGATGTTGCTTTTGCTTCTGCTGCTGTTGTTTAGTAGTATAATAATCCTTAAAACCCTCCACAATGAATTGACTTCTTTTATAATGTAATTATTTTTAATTTTAAGAATCGTCGACCGTTTTGTTTAAATAAAAAATAATAAATATTTTATCTATTGCTAGTATTTGGTATTAAGTATTTTAAAGTATAAAATATTTCGTTTTGTATTTTTTCTTTGTTTGTTTTGTTTTATGCTAACGTGTACTTTTGGATTGTTAATGTTTATTATTAAATCATTGGCATAACAAAAACATTTTGTTTGTTATTATTAAACCTTACAATTTTTTTTCAATTTTTCTTGTACTTGTTTTGTTTTGTTTACACTTATACTTGGCATTATTTCTTGAATAGAATGTGTATATTTGCGTTGAATTTAATTTAGTTATTATTTAATATAATTTTTGTATTGTTCGTTCACTCGTTGAAGTACATACACATATAGTTTTAAGCATTTTCACATGCTTAATATTGACGTTGCATTTAATTTTCATTTGCATTTGGCATAATATTGTTAATCGGGAAAGATTTTATGATGATAGACGAAAAAGGTGACTTATCAGTTGAAACTGCCATTAAAAGTCTGAAAGAAATTTTTTTTTATATATTTAAGTTAAGAAAAAATGCTTTTTATTATTAATTATTGAAACACACATATGTACACATGTATGTATGTATTTGCGTATGCATCTATGTATGTACATATGTTTACATACATATACATATATATGTACATATGTTCCCTGCAGGTCGACTATTGTGGTGACTTTTTGTTGACATTATATAGTAAAAAGTACCAAAAGTTTAGACTAGAATTACTAAAATGAACTAGTAAATACCTGGTCATATGGTCCCATAAGAACTACCTAGTCACTAGTTCTAACGTACCTGGTGGGTCCTCAATAACAAGTACATGGAAAATGTCTGCAGCAAAGAACATTGTTTGGGTTATAATTGGTCAGTAGTACTGTTGACAAAGTTAATAGTGAATCAGTATTGTTTCACTATCGACATTTCCTGCAGGGTTTATACATATTTACGAAGTTATAAGTTCAATTATCGTATGCGTAACAAAAATACATTGTATTGTTATTTAAATGACTTGAAACATTTTCTTATTGTTTTATCTATTTACACTTGTTAAAAATTTATCGAAAAAAATAAAACTTTTTAACATACTTATGTACATACATACATACATTCATAAAAATTTATGTAGTTTCATATTGTGGTGCTATAAAGTCTCGTTATCAATAATTAGTTTTTAAGAAATTTAACGGACATCGGTCTTCAGCTAAAAACAACATTTTACTTATATTTCAAGGTGAAGCCACTTTATAAACATAAATATAGTACATTTTGCTACAGGCATAAATAAAAGTTTTTTTTTTTAAATAGCACTTAATTTGGTGATTTAACACAAACTTTTACATTCTGAACATATTTTTAAGCATTTTGTTGTACTTCCCATTTATGTTTTAGAAGTGTTACAAATTTGTAAATATGTACATAAGTATATATATTTGTCATTAGCACAAGCATCAGCCTGGACTCCGATCTTCTATTGCACAGCATGTTTTACTTAGTAACACTCATAGAGGTGTGTGTTCAACCGTCCGAAATAAGTCCGAAGACGAATATCAGCACAAATTGACACCTCTTTCTGCAAATACAAAATCCAGGTTATTAACCACAACCACCACATCGACCCCGAAGAGACCTCAATCAATAACCAATGCAGAACTTTGGCCCAGGGGTTTACTGGTTTCCGTGGTACCAGAAAGATTCTGGTGAATCACCAATTTGGGTCCAGCCACCCGAGGCTAAGGCGAGCCTCCTTTCCTCGAGAGCATTAGCACCATGATGGGATTTTATCATCATTATGCTCTTATAACTGCCCCCGGGGGGACATTAGGGTGACAGCCAATTTTTTTTTTATTTGATTTTAAAGAGTGCCGGTCGGAATATTGTTTAACAAAAAATGTAGATTAAATTATTTTAATAAAAAGTTAATTAAAAATTTTGTTGGAAATGAACTCTAGTATCTCCTTTGAGTCAAAATGACCCACAAATATCAGATATATGCCAATTTTAAAATTTATATAAAATAAATTTGTAAAACTCTTTAAATTTCTACATTATTGAACAAAACATGTAGTTTTAATTATTTTAATAAAAACTACAATAATAAACTACTTAATATTTTTGAATAAAATAAAAAACATTTTTAAGATAGATCAATGCATAATATTTTAAAATAAGTCGCATTAAAATATTCCTTCAGGTTTCGCTGAAATCAGTGTTTGTTTTGTTTGATTTGTATGCGACTTCTGTTTTTGTCGAATGCGAATGCCTTGGTTTTTTGTAATAATCTTGAAAACGAACAATTGGCCAAAATCAAACTTAGCACTTATTATAGTGCTAATAAAGAGCTATAAGTTTCACCTTTTGTAAGCCGATCGCTTAAATAAAGGAAGAGTGTAGAGTTTTTGGACATTACAAACATCAGCATTAACGCATTATATCCTTCTTGTCTATAGTGGTGTAGGGTATAACCAATGTAGTAAAGTTTGTATACAACATATTCGTTTTATTTTTAGCAAAATAAAAAAATAAATAAAATACAATTACTTGCTTATTAAAAAAAACTGATTTTGCACAAGGTGTTTGTTAATTTTCGCGCCCTTTGTTTATATGTTAAACATTTTTTCTAAATTCTCTCTTTGCAAACAAATTTTAAAAAACTCTTAAATTATTTCAATAACAAAATATTCAATTTAAGATACATAATATGTATGTTATATGTTCATATGTATATTTTTTACAAAATCTTTTTTTCATATTTACAACTTATGGTTTTAGCAAAAAAAAAATATATATATATATAAAATAAAACATTTTCGGCTAAATAAAACCGTCTTACATGTTTATTGACAGATAAGAAAATTCGTAATATCAGCCAATACATAGACAGATTACTACAATCAAAATAAATACAAAAATAACTCATAAATATATGTGGTATTTTATCAAATCGTTGACAAATAAATTATGTGTATATATAGACATATGTATGTACAAAGGTTTGTCATTCCGTTTGTAATTTCTACAATATTCATTTGCGACCCCATAAAGTATATATATTCTCAATCCGTGTTCCGTCCGTCTGTTGAAATCAAGTTTTCTCAGCACCCGATGTCGTACGGAAAATCAGAAATTTCCCTCAGATGCTTACTATTGAAAATCACTAAAATCCGACACATTTACTAACTTTAGTTGTTAGATTGGAAATCAAATCAACAAAATGACAAAGAACATTCATTGATTTGTAATTATAAAGCATATGCTTCAATATACCCCACAATGTTATAAGAATACATACATATGTACATATGTACATAGAAAAAAAAATTGAGAGTGAGTTAAAATTAAAAACAATGTACGTTGCTTTTCGGTTTTAGTTTTTATACCCTTCACCACAGGTGATAACGGTATATATAAGTTTGTCATTCCGTTTGTAATTTCTACAATATTCATTTGCGACCCCATAAAGTATATATATTCTAAATCCTTATAGATAGGGAAGTCGATTTAGCCATGTTCGTCTGTTGAAATCAACTTTTTTTCATCCCCCCGATGTCATACGGACACGTTATTGGTATCGAACGATCAGAAATTACACGAGATTCTTGCTATTAAAAATCAAATTAACTCAAACCAAAATCCGACAATTAACGAGATATAAGCAAACATTTTTTTTTTTTTTAACAAAAATGATTATATTTGTGTGTAAGACATGCCTTTGAGAAATTAAACAAAAATTTGCTAATTGGCCTAGAATAAGCAAAGATATGGGCGGAAAACCTATATGGACTTAAATAAATATCATAAAAAAATCAAGTGGCAAAATCGAGACAACCGGTTCGGTATATATTTACGCAACACCTGTACGTCGAAAACAACGCTGCTGTCTGTAAAATGCGCAGGAAACACCAAGGCAATTGGTTCCTTGGATCTTAAAGTTCTATTGGTTGACTAAGGGCTTGTATGGAGCTAGAACTATTGTTGGACTATACACCGCAAAATTTGGTAAGAAAAATTGAGCTTATATAAAACCCGCTTAAATAACGAATATTCATGAATCCGTTATGAATTTTAAATACCACTTCCAGCAGATCGTTGGTTTGGGGCTATGTAAGGCTATGTGACCTAGAACGTAAATAACAATGCAAGCTACATACATATGTATGTTTGCATAAAGAGATCTCAATATTTTATTCACGTTAGCAGCAATGCTAGAAATGTGTATATTAAAGTTTAGATCACTGTCAAGTGTTAAGCCGAAGCACTAAATTAGCATATACGACCAAAAAAGACTATTGGTTTGGTAAAATTCAATTATATGTTGTATGTATCGTAGGTACCTCTTTTGAGCAATAAAACCTAAGAAGAAAATTTTATACCAAAAAAAAATATATACTAAGTAGGCACAATATACATTTTTATTGCTATGCATACAAATGTTTGCTGCAATTTCAGTTAAAATCTAGTCAGTATTTAAGGTCCCCCAACCATAGTAAAAAAATATATATACCTATTTGATGTAATTTTACATACATATACATATAAATGTAAGTATAAACATAGGTATACAAGTAGCTAAATACAGAAAAGGTTAAAATTAAAAGCAATATCAATTATTAAAATTTGTTCACTATACAAATGTCAACCTAAACAAATAAAAACCAAAAAGATAGGACATGTGTTTTATCCACAAGCATAGCAAAAGGTTTTTGTTTGAAGTGTTATGAAGGCAGGATGGGTAACGAAAAAGAATATTATTCAGTAAAAAAACTTAAATTTTGGACGAATATATAAAAAGGTGTATGTTAATCTATAATATGTATCTTAAAAGTATGGGATACCAAAGTCTTTCATATGCACTTTAAAAAAAGATGGAAAATAAAATAGTGAAAAGTGAAAAATCCTATAACAAATCACAAAAAATATATATTCAACTGATTTCTAATAACCGGTCTACGCTGGAGTCAGAAGAGCCTAAAATACAGATTTCAGATGCTATAAAAGGTTTTGAAATCTGTATTTTATGGTGTGATCATTTTGTTATCATTTTGAAGACACATTTGTTATTTTACATACGTCTATGTATGTATCAAAATCTCAAATTAATACATAGGCATCTACCTATTTTAAGTTTAAAAAAATGAATTTTTATAATGCCTATTGAAGGCTGCAAGGATTGATATTCTATACTTTTAATTGCATTTCAAAAAATGACATTGTATGTGCCTAAATTTGTGCTATTATGTCCTTATAGACATAAGTATGTTGCTCATGCTATCCATTTTTGCCTACTGTGCTACATTATTAATAATTTACAAATATAAGTATCAGTTAGTTACTTTCAATTGCTACTATAACAACTTACCTATTTAGCCGCACAGAAATCGAATCGTCAAAACTGTTAAAAGTATTTGAACAATTAAGTGGATCCATTAAATTCATTGCCCTGAAAAAACAACACGAGTAGCAGTGGCGAAAGCAATCACGAAAAGGATATTAAATCATAGGACCAAACAAAAAACAACTACACATAGGGTGGTGATTGTGAGTTATATGTATAAAGTAGAGGGAAATTTATTGAATTGGCCAACATATAAGATAGTAACTGCAATGCTACAACAAAAATCACTTTACTTTTTGTTTTTGCTCAATTTTTTTGTCTTAATTTTGATTCGTTTATTTACTAGTTTTTCCTTTCGTCATTGCACTGTCATACACACCGCCATACAAAAAAACTTTAAAAGAAATAAACAAAAGCAGTTGTGATATAAAAAAACTTTTGTTTTTCTGGCTTCAAATTTACATACTTTTGTATCTACATATGAATATTACAAAAGTTTACAAATAATACACATTAATGACAAACTGCCATGAATATTTAATTAGTATAATTGTTTATAAATATCATATGTAAGTGAGCGTGTGTAAATCTAGAACTGAAAGCATTATACTTTTATCTGTTTTATAATAAAAACGTTTCAATATCACAAACGCACAAGATTCTACTGCGGCAGCCTTGGCGGCAGCGAATAAATTGTCACCGATTCCGCAATTTAAAAGAAAACCGAGAAAAAGAAAACCACACACAAAAATAACAAGAAAAAACAAAAACTTGATTTTTTTTATTTAGCAGACAGGCTGCATTTAATGTTTTTTTTTTTATCAATTTTGTTATGTGAACGGCACTTTATTTTTTTAAATTGTTTCTTGTTGGTTTTTTTTAAATATGTAGACACCACATTTAATATTAAAAGTTTTAACTATATATTTTAAACGCACAAACAATATGTTAACGACTATTTCTAACACAAGCCACAGAATAAAATCGTGTAAAAACCTCCGCAAATATTTCTTCTCTCAACTGATTTTTTTTTTAATGTTTTTCCACCCGTTTTATCACAAATATACATAGTTGTGAAAATGTGGACCAAAAAGTACTAAATACTTATTTAATACATATATGTTGTGTATAAGAAAATATCATAACAAAGCAAATTCATTATTATTTATATTATATATCTATATGTATATATCTATATGTATATATATATATATATATATATATACATATATATGTATATATAAAGAACCGTTCATGCCGAATTCGCCGATTCATATACGTGATGAATATTATTACTATGTGTGAAGTATTCAATTTTTGAATTTTGTTTGGACTGCAAAATATTATATTAATGAATACAACTTGAAATTAGAGCAAAAATAGTTGGCTTATATCTGCTCATACGGTCTTAAATACGACAACTCTAAAATTTTTAAACGAAACCATTCCTTATTGACAGTACATTGGTTTCTCACACGTGACGATATTTTATAATTATAAAAATACTATTTATTGCAAACCTGTATTATATGTGTTCTAATCAGCTGTTCTTTTTGTCCTCTTATTTCATTTTCTTCTTTCGTTGTTTAACCGTATACCGTACACAAATCGCATCTGGCTGAAAAAAATCAACCTATTTTTACATTTAATGCAGTTATTGAAAATTGGATTTAATAGTATACAAAAAAATCGTATAATGTCTTTTTATGCTGTAGCAAAGGGTCGTACAATTGGTATTTTTAATACTTGGTAAGTTAAAAAGGAGCATTGAAAAGTTTATGAATCTTCTATGCAAATATCGTTTATGGTACAGTACCAAACAATTTATTATCAGAACATTTTGGAAATTACCAAATGTAAAGGTAAAATGTATAAAATATAAAAATATTAAAATTCTGATAGAAATATGGTTCGAGAAATGTTAAAAAAGAAAAAATTAAAACGAGATTTAAAAACATAATTTTTTTTATTATTATGTTTGTTGTCAAAGTTTAGTCAGTATGCAAATTTATATAAGAAAATAATAAGTGAACCATTAACGAATTGAGCAAGTGAATTTATTGTGCACATTGCATATAAGTAAAATAGTTTAACGAAATTAAATAGTTTTGGTAGCTTTTTCCATAATCATTAAATTTTATATTCAAAATATTCACTGGTATAAAACTGCACGGTACTGCTATTGACATTTTCGATGATAGTATTAACCGTTTTCGACGTATCGGTTAGGAGCTTCGTAAAACTACGATACACAAGATGAAATTTTGTAGTTTAAAAATCTGTAACGTTTAGTAGGTTAGGTTAGGTTAGGTTAAGAAGGGTGGTGGTGAGCGA
>NDXZ01016584.1:14626-27547 GCA_003055125.1 Paykullia maculata
CATATTATGATTATGACAATCATATAACGATTGTAATAATCATAGAATTTTTAAATTGTCTGTGATCATATTACCATGACCATATTCATTCATGTTTTTTCTTTGCGTGTAGTAAAAATCATTTATGTTGAATATTATAAGAGTTCATATTGCATTCATTAACTCTTATACAATTTCCAGATTTATTTAAAAAACTCTGATTTTTTTCAGAAAATATGCTCGTGTGACCACACTAATGGGGAAGTTGTTACTAGAACATCGAAACAGACACAAACATACAATGTTCTTTAAAAATAACGATACTCAGTTACAACTTAATGTAAAGGGTGATTTTTTAGCAACTTTCTTTTTGGCAATACTGTTTTTTGCAGCTCAACGTTTCTGTGAATGGCAAGGCCAAAATGGAAGAGCTGGACTTGGCTGACATGTGGTTTTAGCAAGATGGTACCACATGCCACACAGCGAAACAATGGCCCAATTGAGAGGCGAGTTCGGTGAACAGTTTATTTCACGCCAGTATAGTGGCCGCCTAGACCGTGCGACTTAACGCCTATTTTATGTGGGGCTATGTTAAGGCTCATGTCTGTAGGGGCAAATTCGCAACGGTTGATACACTGGAAGCCAATATTGAAGAATTTATTCGTGAGATACCGGCCGATATGTTGGAGAGAGTATTCAAAAATAGAACCCAGCGTATGAGCCATTTGATCAAAATTTACATGAAATCATCTTTAAACATTGAATTATATTTGTCGTTCTATCGACTCAAATGAAGATTTCTTACATTTCTCTAAATCTTATGTGTTTTTTTAATCAAATCCAAAAGCTCTTCAAAAATCACATTTATTCAAAATTTTCTTTAACATATTTTTTAGAACCCAGTTTTTTTAAATATTTAAAGTATTTGTAAAAAAAGACATTTTCAGAAATAAAAATGATAACTTTAAAACGTTGTTATATTTAAAACAAACTGCTGGAAAAGTAACTACCAAAATAAACAGATATATTTCAAATATGTTTTTCTTTTTTTAACTAAAGCGTTACAGAACATAGAACTTTCATGAATGCACTTATGCTAGTCATGTCATTTTATTCGAAACTATAATTTATTTTAAGCCGGTTAACCGCTTTTCCGTTTTTAAATTATTTATTATATTTATTGTTATTATTATTATTTAAATTATGTATTTACTTCCTTAACTTAATCAAAATTTGTATTTTTTTTAATTTTTCTTAATTTCTAGATCGGTCCACTTACTAACACCAAATAATGTATTAATGTTATAAAAAATTGTCGAAAGACAATATATCCAGCATAGATTTCTATAAACTTTTCACAATATTACCTGTTGTTGATGATTATTTGTAGCAAGAGGAACTGAAGTTTGCCTCTACTTGATACAATTTCTAAAAAAAGAAAGAAATTTATATGTTACTTTAAAGAAATAAGAAAATATTAATAATTTAGAAAAACAAAAAATAAAAAAACTTTTAATACATATTTTGTTAAGTTGTATATGTCAAATTATTATAGAAATATTAGAATATCCAGTTTTGACGACCAAAGTGATATTGTACTAAAAAAAGTATAATTGCCATAACTTTGTTATTACAAATTTTTGAACTCATCTTAATTGTTTTCCACGTTTTTTCTGCAACTCTTCTACATAACTTAAATAATAGTGTTTTTCCTCATTCTTTACGAAAACAAATTTGCCAAAGCCACTATGTTTCATAACTGTCAACATAAAAGGTGCTTCTTTTATAACTTTGTATCAAAATTCTGGGGAATAAATTTGTGAAGCATATTTTAAATATCTCTTTTCAATTAATCCAAAATCTTAATCAGATGGTAGATGGGTATAACCACTAACTAGGAAATATTATTATGTTTGGAATATTTCCTAATAACATAGTAAAAAAAATTCTAAAACCTGAAAACACCTTTTTATAAACAGCAACATCTCTGTAAACAACATCAACAAAAATAATTATATTTTTTGTACAATAACTGCATAACCCATAAAAACCTAAAAAAAAAATCATAACGCGCTAGTTTCTGTAATAAGTTCCATGTCTATTGGCAAGAGTCCTTTAATATCAGAAATATCAGAAAACTTTTAAAAAACGCTTTCAGCTTCATCGAAATCCATCGATGAAGAAAAGAACAAGTAAAGTTAGTGAGGCTTACAGAGTTATATAAGAAACCAAAATAAAAATTGTAATTTTGGAATATTTTTTTTATAATTCTTAACTTAAGCTTTGTTAAATTTTTGATTAAATAAAAGTTTTAAACAATTTGCTTTAATACTAATCCCCATAGTCATACACGATTAGGACAGATTTCTCATATAAAATCTGCTTAATAAACCTTCAATAACTTTAATAATCGTTTATGAATATGAGGGTACGGTTTTTGTTTTCTATCAACAAAAGAACAATTATTTAACATTTTGAAGCGTTTTGGGTCCTAAAAATTGGACTAATGAACTTGATGTTTAAAAAAATATAACGTTTAATGTTAAAACCAAAATAACAAAACTTTATATGTATAAGTTAATAAAACGATATTGTATTTTGTTAATGGAACCTATAAAATGTTTGTGCCTTTTGGTTGCAGGAAAGATAAAAAAATTTTAATTTTTGGCAAGTTTTGCAACGTAAATGCGCATGTCGCACAACATTATTTCACGTTTTGCACTATTTTCGTAGTGACCACAGGCCTAGAATATTTACTCAAAATGACTTTTTAACAGCATGACATTGAATTATTAGATTGTATAAGAATTTGTAGTGTTTGTGGACAAAACGACTTTATTAGCAAAGAAGTTGTACCAACAGTCGAAGCGTGTATTGCTTGCATTGCGTTTTTCTGGAGTCTGATTATATTAAACGAAACATATAAAGATTAAAAAGTTTTTGTAGAGTACATAAAAAAATCTTCCAGTACGTCTACTCGTGCGTAATTATTAATTCCAAATTTGCATCAACCGCACTAACATACAAACTAAAATTTATGCTAAAAAGTTATGCCAAAGATAAATTTAGCAAAAAATTTCTAAACAAAGTTTTAAGAATACTTACAGTTTTATCCCAATAAAAGTATTTATTATCCTTAAAGGCAATGTTCTGACCATTTAATTCTACGGCAGCATCTAAATTTGTCGGCAATCTTGGGAAAACCTGATTAATTAAATGCGGTCCATCAACCTCTCTTGTCTCGAGGGAAACATTCCAAATATTTTGATCTTTAAAGAAATAAATAATGTTAGTCCCATTCCAAGCCATGGCAGCATCCAAATTATCAGGGATTTCAGGAAAACCAATTTCTATTAGATTGGGAAAGCCTTTGCTCATTTTGTAGTCACGGTAGATCCAATATTGTTCACCTTTGAAGAAGTATGTATCGTTATTTCGAGACGTAAAAGCTGCATCAATATTGTCTGAAAGAAATACAATTTATATATGTACATATGTGTGTATGTATGTATGTATTAGGAATGGGAAAACGGAAAAAAACTATCGATATATCGTTGTTCGTAAATTGTTATGTTCTATATGACAAAAATATTTTTTATGAACCGAAGTCACACGTTTCGAAGACACTGAGAAAGCCTGACAAACTAAATATCCAACAGTGACTTTAGAAAGAACAAGCGTGAAATGCTGAACACACACAACTTGACATAGTTATTGCTTTGTTGAAAATACCTTAATAACAGAACAATGGGCCGTGTAAATAAAAAAGTAGCTAAAACTTGCTTATACTTGAAAACTTGAAGTAAAAACTAGCTTTAAAGTTGTTAGCGATTTGGCAACCTCGTTTTAGTGATGACATTAAATATATCTCTTTATTATTTTTTGCGTCTTTGGTAATGTCAATGTATTGTTCTAACGTACTATATAAAAAATAGAAACGGTTCCTAAAAAGTGTATTGGTACATAGAAGATATGGGTAGATAAATATTTGAAACGATTGTTAAATTACTTTGCGCCAAGACGCTTAGCAAGAAAACATGTAAGTTCCAATGACTTAATAACTTGACTTTATGTTCTTATAAATGTTGAAATTCATATCTTCATTAACACCATCAAATAGCAAATAAATAAAGCCGTCATGACACTATTCGTAATAAATTAACGCACAGTCCTTATGTGAAGGCATATTCTCGCTAAGGCACAAAGAAGCTACCAATTGGAGACTACAATAATGAGCCGACTACATTGAGCCAACCAATTGGTCAATTAGACAACAATATTTTATTCTGTGACGTTGCAGTTGCGAAATATTTAATTTTTGTTGGTCTTTTAGTTTGTGCCAATATTCTATTGTGTGTGAAAAGTAAAAAAACTAAAATAATAGATGGTTTGTGCGAAAAGTATATTTTGGACGTTGCATTGTTTGATTAACTTATTTAGGGTCCATTGAATTCCAATAGCGTATGTCAGTGGCGGCGGCTCCCGAAAGTTATCATTTATTTATATACATATTATACTTATAACTTAATTATTAGTATAGTAAGGGAAAGGGGAGCTATGAAAACGTTGGCCTTAAGCTCAATAGGGTTAGAAACTTAAATTTGGTTATAAAAATTGCTTCTTTTTATGAAATCCATTATAATTGGATTTCATGGAAGTCATGGAAGTGTTGATCAGATGAAAAAAGTTTTTGTTTCTCAAAATTGTGTTCCTAAATTTATTGACATGAGGACATTTTGAAAAAATGTGTTCGATATTTATTTGGTTGTGTCCACAGAGAGGGCAATGTTTAGGGAGGTTTTTGTCAATTATGTGGGAGTGGGTAATTCGTGTGTGTCCAAGTCTTAGTCGCATTATTTTGATTTGTTCTTTTCTGGGGAGTTTTTTATGTTCCTGAATATTTGGGGGCAGTTAGCTTTCAAAGTTCCATTTATTCATTTAAGAGTCGAGAAATTTACGTTTTATGTAATTTTTTATATTCAATTGAGAGTAATAAGGTGTCACAATTAAGGGAGCGGATAGAGCATCTTAAGCAATCATATCAGCAACTTCGTTGCCTTTAATTCCAGAGTATGCAGGTATCCATATTATTTTGTAATTTGCCGAATTTGATTAGGATAGTAGCTATCATTGTTAAGGTTAATCTGTACAGACTGCAAATTTGCATCGGTAGTGTTGGAGTTTCTTAACTGCCTCATGTGTCGCTATCTGCTCTGCCGAAAAACTAGTACTATATTCTGGAATAATCGAATTTTTTAAGGTTTTGTCTGATTTCAAAATACTGAAGCTGGATCGGCCATCGGCCCTTGATCTGTCAGTATAAATGAACCGATGGTCGTGTAGTGTTTTCTTTAATTGGAGAAATTTTTGCTGGTATATTAGCGAGTTGGTCGATGACTTTTTCAGCCCATTAAGGGATTTGTCAGTGCTGTGGGAATCTAAGATCCAGTTTGGAAAATTGTTTAGAGGCTTATCCCCATTGTTGAAAGGTATATTAAAGTTCTTACAAAAGTCTACTATTATTGATACCACTGAGCAAATTTTTGTGAAGTATTTTTTGCGAACAGCCTTGGTTAGCATTTTCGAAAGTGGAAAGTGGCCTGGTTGATAATTGTGTTGTATACTCTGCCATTTCATCATGGATAAACTCTCAAACGAGCAACGACTGCAAATCGTTGAAATTTATTATCAAAATTCGTGCTCTGTGAGAAATGTCCATCGTTCGTTACGAACTTTTTATGAAATGGCCCTGTGAGTTGGCCGCCAAGATCATGTGATTTGACGCCTCTTGACTATTTCTTAAGGGGTTATGTGAAGTCGTTGGTCTATGTGGACAAGCTAGGCACGTGTTATTCATACAGGCCGAAATGCTCGAAAAAGTGGTGCAAAACTGGACCTTACGAATAGACCATTTGTACCGGAGCCGCGGGCAACTTAAAAAATCACCCTTTACTATTGTAAAATTTTATATTTTCTAATTTTATTTTCTACCACGTAAATTTTATTTAAATTTGATCAGTTTTTTCTCAATTAACACTTTCCGTTTTTCCTCGTGTTGATCCCTATACGTTTGAATTTCAAAAAAGTACCAAAAATGTATTCTTCTTTTTTTGAGAAGTGACGAACGTAGTTTAAATTATGTCTATATGTTTATTAATTTGTTAGTTATAAGGGCCCCAAAAAGTCTCAAAATATAGTTTTTACCTGTTTTTACCTTTTAGCCCCTCGAATTTGAAATATGCAACAGACATCTATCAACTTATTTTTTTAGTAAACCAAAATACTTTAATAAATTTCGTTTGTATCTTGTCTAGTTTAGTAGATATAAGGTTTCCGATTTTTCCCGTTTTTCCCGTTTTTCCCGTTTTTACCCCCTTAATATTTTAATTTCCAGAAATCCCTTCTTAGTGGATCTATACAACGTGAGAGTAACCCATAATCCAAATTTCAAGTCTCTACCTGTATACGTTTGGGCTGTGCGATGATGAATCAATCAATCAGTCGCCTTACTATTTTATACAGCTACCTGCAACTAATTAAGGACAGTAATATTCAATTTTTAAATCTTCATGTTAAAGGTAATATTTATTAAATAAATCGATAAAATTTTACACTGTTTAGTTAACCCAACTCTGTTCATCTAAAAATTTTAATGGCAACACTATGTTTACCGTTATTTTTTTCTTGGAGGTGTTTTTTAATAATTTGTGAAATAAATTAATCGTGCACTAAATTAAGGGCAGTTATAAATTGATCAACATTTTCAAATTTAGGTAAGTTTTAAAAGTTAGATTTAAGTAACTGTTATTGCACGGAGTGTTTTTCAGTATTTAAAAAGCTCTTATTACTTGCCTAACATGGGTAAAAGCAAATCCTGTAATGTCAGTACTCGAAAGATTATTGTGCAAATGCATCAGGATGGAAGCACTTATCGGGAAATCGCATCAGCCTTAAATGTTTCTAAAACAATTGTTTTCCAAGCGGTGCAATATTTCAGAAAGCATTCGACTACAAAAAAGGTGGCTCGTAAACAAAGAAGCCGAATTACAGCAGTTCCGAAGATGTACTGATTGTCCGTGAGTCGAAAAAAAATCCGCATAAGTCAGCAAATGAGATTCGGATTGCAGTCTTTGTTGAAAATGAGGCAAAACCATCTGTAGACACAGTAAAACGTCGATTGCAAGAAGCTGAACTCTTTGGAAGAATTTCCCGAAAAAAGCCAGCCAAACCTGAAAGAATTTGATCCAAAGAACACCCGGACCACTTTGAAGCATGGAGGAGGTTCTATCACGCTTTGGGGTGCTATGTCATCCCGTGGTGCTGGGCCGCTGCACAAAATTGAAGGTAATATAGGTAAGTTTTAATATGCAAGGATCATGAGCGATACAATGATGCCATATGCTGACGGGAATATGCCAGTAACATGGATATTGCGACAAGATAATGATCCAAAGCATACGGCTCATCATGTCAAGCAATGGTTTTTAGACAATTCAGTTACTGTTCTCGACTGGCATTCATGCAGTCCTGATCTCAACCCGAATGAGAACTTATGGCAAGTTGTGAAAACCGAAGTAAGCTTGGTAAAAATAAGCAATTTTGATGATTTCTTTGCCGAAACAAAGAAAGCTTGGGAAGACATTCCAAGTAGTGTTTGTAAAAGTTTGGTGACCTCGATGCCTCGCAGATGTCAAGTTGTTATAAATAACAATGGTTTTGCAACAAAATGTTGATTTTTTTTAAATAAATACATGTTTTTCAAAAAAATTATGGTCTGTCCTTAATTATATGCACGACTGATATCAATCGTATTTAAAAATATGGCTCACAGCTTTATAAATAATAAACTATTTGACACAATAACCAGTTATTTTTAGGACGAAGAGCTAAATTAACTAAACAGAGACACATTTTGAGAATATTATATTTCGTATTATTTGCTTCAAGCGCACATGTTAGCGTCGTGTCCTTAATTAGTTGCACGTAGCTGTATATATAGATAACAATATGACATGATAGGACACCTTGTGAATTAGCCAAGTATCAATGTGTACAAATTGTGTTTGCACATTTTGTTAAGAGAGAGAGTAAAGCCGAAAGCAACATAAACAGAGAGAACAAAAACGAACCGCGGAATGTAATAGAACAGAAGAGAACAGTTTTTAAATTGATATGTACATTCTATATACTTAATATTCTTTGGAAAAATTCATAAAAATTATAAATGTTTAAAATAACCGGATATCCGTGTTAAAACAATCAGTTTATTCGATATTATTATTTGGCTAAGGCTGATTTCTTTAGTATGGAAATATATTGTTATTTATTCATTTCTCTTTTGTAATTAAGAAACACTTACCTGGTAATCCTGGCCATTTACTTCCTATATATTGGGAAGATTTGTTGCCAATGAATCCAGGAGTCAGATTATAATATTTGTCATTCTTAAAAACATAAATCTGTCCATCGGGTGTAGTGAAAGAAGCATCTATATTACAATAAAATTTGCGAATGCCAAATAGTTTTTGCATGCAGACATAATTATCAGTAATAAGTGGTTTTAGGTTTGTATTCGAATTATAGTTTTCAAACATAAATTTTTTCTCCGAAATTCGAAAGCGCATTACGTTACCAATTTCATTGAAAGCTACTGGAAAAATATTAAATTTTTTACCACTTTCAAACGTCCACTCATACTTAATATTAAATGAAATAAAACTTTTTTTATATTTATGTAGATTATATACAGGATCGTCAAATCTGGAATTACGAAATCTAAAAATAGACAGGAAGTTAAGAGCAAGTACCATATCATTAAGACTGTTTGAGAAAATGTATTTCCGTTTTTCAAAATACATACTAACATATGTATAGAAAATGATATTTTAATACATATTCTCTTCGCACTTTAAGAAACTAACTATTATCTTGTTTTAAAAAAAAACAAGTTTGCGTCAGCACTCTTTGATCGATCAATATTTAAGTGTTTCACTCACAGTTTTGTAGTGTACTCACTCACAGACATTACACTTTATTAGGAATAAGAATATCGTCAAAACCATGTGATAATAATGAAATTAAAAAGATAAACACTCAGCTAGTAATAGAAAATATGATTATAGGTGATAATCAATCATCATCAAACCTACAAACCGTTGCTGGTTTCAAAAATGCATTCTACTCGGGAAACTTACTTTTTACAATTATCTTTTAATTATTACAGATTATACAAAGGGCCTATTCTATGACAAATCAATCAACAAAAGGATGATTTTTGACCTTTACGCATTTGAATTTAATTAAATTTGGTACATTTGTTATCTCTAACGTCGATGCAAAATGTATGCTCAATTTAGCTTTTAGTTCGCGAATGGAAACTTTAAAAAATTGACAAAAAATATATAGTTACATAATTATATAATCAGATATTGTATGTATAAGCTACGTTTTCATTTTAATGTCATTAAAATGGCAATAAAATTCCCTTTTGAATGGTGTATAAAACTTATTTTTCTTAGAAAGAAAAACGATATAAATATTGCGATTTTAATTTCGTAAACATATTTCTCAAAACGTAGTATTTTTAAAATTTTAAACAAATATATGTTAATGATCTGGGAAACCGTTATATTCAAAATTCAAGTTTTTTTTCCTGTGCGACGTATTAAGGCAGAGATAAGGTATTTATCTGTTTCAGAACATGACTCGATATTTTAGTGCATATTTTTGCATATTTTGCACGTTACAGCATTTTGTTTGCATATTTTTGTTTTAAGAGCATTTTTTCAGCATTTTTTGATTTTTTTTAAGTACATATGAAGTTTGATACATACAAAAATATCTGTTAGTAAATTAAATATGTTGTTACTTTTCTGCAATCTACATCTTAAATTGTGTTTAAAGAAGAACTATTAAACTCTATATGTAAATTTAACAATATATTTTAATTTATAAAGAGTATGTATTACAATTAATTTTTATTGCAAGATTAGCGAGACTGTAATACATAATTTGATATTAAAACTACACTTTAAAATATAACAACAAAAAAAGAAGGTCTAGATGAAAGTAAAATGTAAGTATATGTAAACATTTTGCAAAAACTTCGTCAAAACAAGTTTTAAAATAAAATATCAAGGAAATATTTTTTTTAAATACATATGTATATGCCAATCATATCGGTAGATGTAAAAAGAGCATTTTCAATTTATTAAACTTTATTTAGAACTGTCTGTTAGTTCTTTTTATTTGAGAATCTGTGTCAGTATTTGTTGTTGATTGCATTTTTAACACCCTTTACACATGTGGCAAGATTTGTCATTTCGTTTGTAATTTCCACAGTATTCGTTTTCGACCTTATAAAGTATATATATTCTGGATCCTTATAGATAGAGAAATCGATTTAGCTATATCCGTCTATCCATCTGTCCGAGATAAACTACAGATATATTTGAAAAAAATTGGACTATTTGGCCACACATGGTGAAGGGTATTTAATATTTGGCACAGCCAAACATAGCGCTCTTAATTGGTTTTTTGTAGCTTTTTGTTTATTTTATTTTTTATTTATGTTGTTGAATGTGATTGAATTGTTAAATAAAAAACGTTTTTTCTCAAGCAAAGCGATTTTTGTTTTTTAAGAGCATATTTTTCAAATTTTTAGGGCATATTTTAGGGTTTTTACTGCGTATTTAATGCGCATAAAACACTTTTTTAGAGCCCAAATCCCTTCTTTTTATTGCCAAAAAGTGTCATTACGTCATAACATTATGACTTGTAAGGGCTCCTAAGTTATAATGGAAAATATAGTTTATGTACATACATAACACTGTTTTACAAAATTTAAGTTTTTACTTGTTGCCGGACAAATTTTAGCTGGTTTTAACTACATATTTAATGCAGATTTCAAATATATTAAAGTAGTATATTTTTATCATCTCTAGTTTCGAACAAATAGCGTTATGTAAAAAATTAAGGCAGTTGCATAACATATCTTAGTATAACACGAGAACGGCTTGTCCTATTCAATTAGATAAATAATCCGAAATGCGACAACAAAATTATCTTAATACTATGCTAACATTGTTACTAAACTTGCTTAGTAGTTTTAGAAATATTGCCAAGAAATATCGGTAAAATTATTGTTTATTTAAAATTCGCAAAAAATAAAAATGCAACAAAAAAATAATTGTTTGTCTAGTAGCATATAGTAAAATTTATTTTACACAATTGAGCTCTTTTTCACTGAATTTGGTAGACAACTTTTGATTTATTGCAAAATTTTGTTACAGAATCCTATTTTGAAAATGTTGTAATATGTATTACATCGTACACCAATTTCAATAAAACAAGTAAGAGCGATATATTCGAATGTATGAATGTATTTCTATATATACATACATATATACTTATGTATGTACGTACATATCTGTGGCAATAAATAATAATGGCTTTTTCATTTTATTACATATTCTTATTCTTTTCATTTTATTACATATTCTTCCCAAGATCTATCACTCAACTATTGTTCATCAGGTATTAAATGTCATTATTAATAAAACTATACGCGTTTAAATTTTAGCTTAAGTCTTTTTGGAAAATAATATATAAGGCATAACATCTTAACTCAAGTTAAGGTAGCTTCATCAATATTAAAATATAAAAAAAACCTTAAATTTAACTAAGCTTTTATAAAAAGTTATCTTATCTCAGGTTTTCGGCATTTTTTCAATTTAACCAAAAGCACTTATCTCGACTTAGTATCAATAAAAATTGTTTTGAATTTCAATATAATAGCTTTAATTGACTTAAGTTTTTATTTTTGTAGAAAACCACGAATATTAACCAATAAAACGCCTTTTTTTTTATGAAATTAACAGTTTTGTTCTAAGAAAAGTGCATCTTTTCTGTGTGCTAAAAATTTTGTTATAAAAACCAAACCCTTAATATCTCAAAACTCGAAATTTCGACTTAAGCCATTAAGATTTATTGCCACAGATATGTATTTAGAAAACCTGATTTTTTTTATAATATTAATTTCAGTCCATATAGGTTTTTTGCCCTATTTTTTCAAATTTCTCAAAAAGGCATGTCTTACACACAAATAAAATAACTTTTGTGTAAAAAATAAGAAATTTTAAAAAACATTTTTTTTCTTATATCGCGGAAATATTTTTTCTTTTGAAATACTCCATATATAATAATTTATGTGTAAAAAAAAAATGTTTTCTTATATCTCGTTATTGTCGGATTTTGGTAATTTATTGAGCAAGAATCTTGCTAAAATTTCTGGTTGTTTGATATCAGTAAGGGGGTCCGTACGACATCGAGGGCTGAGAAAAGTTAATTTATCAGACTTACAGACGGACAGACAGACATGACTAAATCGACTTTCCTAATTATAAGGATTCAGAATATATATACTATTGTACAAATTACAAACGGAGTGATAAACTTATATATGCCCTTGCCATCTGTGGTTTACCCTTCACCAGGTTTACCCTTAAAAGGTTCAATTTGTTTTAAATATGTTTGCATCGACGTTGGTTATGCCAGGGATAACTACGGTGACCATCCGTTCTGTATTACACAGAACAGTTCTGTTTTTGAGAACTCTGTTCTGTATAAATTATTCTTATGTGAAAACCCTTAAAATGTTCTGTATTTTATTTCGAATTCATTATTTGTTCTGTATTTTTATAAGTCGAAATAAAATTTTGTCAAACATGTTACCATCATTTTTGTAATAACATATCGTTAAGTAATAAAGTTTTAAGTATGACTGTATATATGTATTTATAAGGATGTCCGAAACGTAGTTAAAATTATATAAATTTTTCGCCCATATCTCGGCGGATTTTGGGCCAACTAGTCAATTTTTTTTTTCAAATGACCCGAAATTATTCATCTTCTATATAAATAAAAATGAAATGATGTTCGTTG